>CM038600.1:4519562-4542662 GCA_021533255.1 Ceriops tagal
ATTACATGAATAGTGATCAGCTTCCTCATGTTCTTCTGTGTTAAGTGTCCTAGCCTCCTATGCCAGAGTTGATTTTCTTCTTCTTTGGTGAGTAAACAACTGTTTGTCTTGTCCTCATCAATCACATATAATTTTCCAGTTGTTCTTTTCCTGGCTGTAACAGTATTGCCTTCTTTACTCTTTACTTGGCAACCTGTTTTTGTGAATATCACTTTGTGGTCTTCATTGCATAGCTGGCTGACAGATGCTAGACTATATCTGAGTCCTTCAACATGCAGAACATCTTTCAGCTTTCCTTTTCCAATATTTACTGACCTTTGACCACTGATGTTGAGTGAATCATCATTACCAAACTTGACTCTGCCTTTTTTTGACTTGTTTAGCTTTGATAATTTACTCTTATCTCTTGTCATGTGTGAAGTGCATCCACTATCAAGGATCCACTACTTATCCTTGTAGTTAGCCTTTAGTGCAATTTTAGCTATATTAGCTACCTCCCTTTTTGCTTTATATTCTTTCTTTTGAACTGGCTTGAAGATAGCTTTCTCCTTTTTCTCAACTTTGACTACACCAATTGTTTTTACTGTGCCATTGAGTGCCTTCTTTTGCTCAGGGAGAAGTGTCATGCATCTCTTCACATTATGGCCATCCTGTCTGCACCTTTCACATTGCTCCAAGTCTGCCAATACAACAAACTTGTTCTTTGAAACCACTAGTTTGGGCTTCCACCAACACTCCTTGTCAGTGTGTCCTTGCTTTTTATAGTATGTGCAAGAACTCACGATAGGTGTTCTCCTCTGAGTTTTGTATTGTCTCCCCCTGTATGCAGCATCATATCTTCTTAAGTTGGAGACATATACTGGTCTTCTCCACCAACAGTTACTCGCCTCATGACCCTAAACTCCACAATAAAGATAGTGACTTTGAAACTGCCTCTTTTTGGGTCTAATCACAGCTTGTTTTCTTTTGTTCATTACTTGTTATGTAGGCAACATAGCTGGCTTCTTTGCTTGTGTGACTTTCATTTCAGTCACCTTCTTCTCCTTCTTCTATTCAGCTGTAGCCCTTTACTAGCTGACCTTCTTTTCTTCATTTTTGTTTGCCACCCTAGGTTGCTTCTTCAAATCCTCTTTATTCTCAACTATCTTCTCCTGAGTCATAACCTTCTCTTTCAACTTCTGTGGCACATTCTTATTATCTTTAAGCAATGTAGCCTCAGATTGCTGCACTTTCTCTTCATTCTTCTTTTCTCTTGCAAACTTTTGAGTTTCTCTTATCATTTCAAGCTTCTACACATTCTCTTCACTCCTTTTGAGCTGTTGCTGAAGTCTCAGCAACTCTTTCTCCATTCCTCCAATTTTTGAAGTCCTTGAGCCAAGCTCTATTGTGAGGTCTTCACATATTTTGATCTGTTCTTCAAATCTTCTCTTCAAGTCAATATGTTCAGCCCTTATTTCATCCTTTTGACTTTTAGCTTCCTCAGACTTTGCTTCAACTTGTTTTATGTGAGCCTCCAACCTTTTTATGGTTTTGCCCCTTCTGATTATCTCCTTTGAAACTGCTTTCAACTCAGGTTCAAGATCTGGTTCTTCTTCATCAACCTCTTTTTCCTCTTCAAAGGTTGAACTACCACCTGAGTTGATGCCATAAAGGCCTACTCATCTGATGATTCTTCATCTTCCTCCTCATTATCTTCTTTTATTTGACTTACATATCTTTTGAATGAGCCTCTCTTCTTCTTCTGTGGGTTGACAGTCTTCTTGCTAGACTTCTTTGATTTGAATGATGGTCTTTTCCATTTTGAATTCAGCTTATCATCACCATCCTCATCTTCATCATCAAGTTTCACTTTGCACTGAGAAGCAAAGTGTCCAGTCTGCCCACAACGATAACATCTCAAGGACAACTGTCCTTTTCCCTTCTTAGACCCCTTTTTGAACTTCCTTGTGAAGTATGCTAACACTTCACCTTCACTTTTTTCCTCATCATCATCATCATCCTCACTGGATGATTCTTCCTCTTCTTTTATCTTTAAGTGTTTCATAGCTTTGAAAGCTACCTCCTTTGATACCTTTGACGTTGAGGAGATCTCAGTTGACTTTATTCTCATCTCATATGCAATGAGATTGCACTGAAGATCGTGCAGAGACATAGAATTGAGATCTCTACTCTCTTCTATGGCTGCTACCTTTAAGGCAAACCTCTTAGGCAGAATTTTCAGAATTTTCTTCATAATAGATGAGTCCTTCTTGTTCTTCCCATGACTTCTAAGATCGTTTATAGCATCAATAACCTTGGTGAAGAACTCTTGGATTGTCTCATTTTTCTACATTATGAGAGATTCATATCTCTCCTTAAAATCTTGAAGCTTGGCCTCCTTCATTCTGCCATCACCTTCATAGACTTTCTGCAATCTGTCCCATATCTCCTTGGCAGATTTGCAGTCCATAACTTTAGCATATTTAGCATCTGTTAATGCTGAAATGATGACGTTTGAGGCCTTCCCATTTATCTCAAATTGCCTTAATTCCTCTAGGGTTGGGTCTTTACCTTCTTCTGGAGCCACAAAACCCTCCTGTACAAATTTCACCATGTTCATGCCTATGGTTGCAAATACCACCTGCATTCTCGCTCTCCACATATGGTAGTTGGTTCCGTTGAAGATTGGAACCTTCTTGCTGTAAGTAGTGCTAGTGCTGGTAACGACATCCATTTCTCAGTATGCTGAACAAGTTAAAACTTCTGAAACCCTTCAAATTAGTACACCAAGCTGTTAAGCTTCAAATTGGTGAACTAGCGCTCTGATACCAATTGAAGTTGCCAACTTTACCCTAGGATCTACTAGTCTGTGATACTGAGAGGGGGGTGAATCAGTATTACACCCCTTAAAAACACTGATAACTTAAGCCAAAGTATTCTATTTTTTTAATACTTTTGCTCTCATCAATACGCAGGTATGTGAACAACTTCAACCTCTTCTTAAAAGTGAACTCTTTCTCAGATTCGATTAAGGTAGATCTGTTGTTACCTACTAATCACAATAGTCCCCAAAGTTACCTTTCAGACACCTTGCCTATTAGATAGATCGGATGTTCTTGATTAGGTCTTTTTTAGGTTATGGGTTCGATGATACTTTAGCTGCGTTCATAACTCAATTCAAAACACAGAATGTAAATCAAAGTAAGGACACAAGAGATTGACGTGGTTCTGTCAATGTGACGTAGGTCCACGGTGGTAGGGACTCTTCCTCTATTGAGACAATCCACTATACTTAAGAATACTAGTGTGGTACTCCCGATGTTCACAATGTAGTTACAATGGATGTCTTAATCCTTTGTTCCTTTTACTATTGCAAATACAAAGCAAGTAAAATACAAAGAGTGTCACTTACTGTGTCTACCCTTTTTCTAGCTTGTCTTGCCTCTGTTGAATTGAATAGGCTGCTTCATTGCCACCTAGAAGTTCACCACAACACTCTCTAACCTCTCTTGAAGAAACCTGGAAATACGTTGAGTTCTTTCCAATGTTTCACCGAATTCCTTCTCTAGGTTGTTTCACACAACTCCTACTTTCACCGTCTCACGGTTTCGCGACTTGCACTCATGCTTCTGGTCTGCCGTTTCACGTCTCACGGCCTGCCCCACGCTTTTGATTAGTCACGTTGTTACACGTTCTGGTCTCACGTCGTCGCACGTTCTGGTCTTACGCTGACGCACGTTCTGTTCTCACGTCGTTGCACGTTTTAGTCTCACGCCGACGCACGTTCTGGTCTCACGTTTCAGGTCTATACCCGCTTTGCTGTGGGAACAACAGAAGCTAATGCTACAAATTTTGCAACTATTGTAAGATCTACTATGGAAATTTGTTTCTTTAAACCCCAAGAAATTGTACCCTTACCAAGCATAAAAATCCATCCACTAGTAGAAGTGTGATCTTCTTTTTTAGTGATCCAACTAGCATTTGAGTATCCTTCTAAAACAGAAGAGTAACCAGGATAACTTATGCCATAATTTTTTGTTTTCTTTAGGTACTTTAGGATTTTGTTTACTTTATACTAATTTATTTCACTTAGATTACTTGTGTACTTACTCATTTTGCCAATCACATAGGCTATGTCTAGCCTTATACATGTCATTACGTATATTAGACATCCTATCACTTGGGCATATTCTAATTGAAATACTGGACTTCCAATATTCTTAGTAAAATTAATGTTGGGATTAAATGAGATAGAGACTGAAATACAATTTAAATAATTAAGTTTACTAAGAACTTTTTCAATGTAATATGATTGAGAAAGTGTTATACTCTTTTGATCTCGTAAGATTTTGATTTCAAGGATGAAATTTGCTTCACCCGTGTTTTTCATATCAAAGTTGTTTGATAAAAATATTTTGGTAACTTTAACTTATTCTAAGTTAGTTTAAAAATTGACATGTCATCCATACATAAACTGATAATGACATATTTTCCTTCTTCAAACTTGCTATAAACACATTTGTCTAGTTCATTAATCTTAAATCCATTAGTAAGCACCATTTGATCAAATTTGGTGCTATTGCTTAGGTGTTTATTTTAGTCCATACAAGGACTTAACTAATTTATACACCTTTTTCTCTTGACTAGGCACAACAAATCTCTTAGGTTGCTCTATATACACTTCTTCTTCTAATTTACCATTTAGGAATGATGTTCTTACATCTATTTGATAAATTATTAGGCTAAGAATTGAGGCAAGTGTAATGAGTAATTTGATTGTGGCAATTCTAGTCATTGGTGAATATATATCAAAATAATGGATACTATACTTTTAAGTAAAGCTTTTTGCAACTATCCTAACTTTAAACTTATTAATGGTTCCATTAACCTTCTTTTTCCTTTTACAAATTCATTTACATCTTTTTTTTTTTTTTGTACCAAGTGAGAGGTTTACTAATTTCTAGGTTTTATTCCTCATAATTGAAGCCATTTTATCATTTATTACTTCCTTCTAAAACATGACATCTTGTGATTTCATTACTTTATTAAATGTCTTGGAATCATTTTTAATATTGAAGTAATATGAATTTTGATTACTCACTGATTTTGTTGTTTCTTCTACTAAGAACATAAAGTAACTAAAATCAAAATACTTTGCTTTACTTGCTCTTTTGCTCCTATAAAGTTCAATGATTTCATTATTTTCATTTCTTTTTGCCAATGCATCATTTTCTTTATCAAGAACTTGTTTTTGTTTTGAAATTTTAAGAATAGAGATGAACCTATTTTCATTAAAAATAACATCTCTCGATTCTATGATTATGTCAACATATATAAAGTTGTTAGGCTTTATAAACATGAATCGATAAACCTTGCTATTGTGAGTATATCTCAAGAATATGCACTCAATTCCCCTTTCACCCAATTTTATTCCTTTTGGGTTTAGGAATTATAATAATTACTATATAACCCTATACTCTTAAGAAATTAAAATTTGGTTTCCTTTTATTCTAGAATTGATATAAGGTTGTTTTGTTCCTTTTTGTTGGAACTCTATTCAAAATATAACATTCTATAAGCAATGCCTTACCATAAAATCCATGGCTTAGGCCTTTATAACATAAATAGTGAAATTGTATTCATAAGTTAAGTCTTCTAGAATTTTTCTTTGAGTTTATGATAATCCCTTTAATCTTTGAAATTTTGGACTACCCATTTTATGTCACTTATCTTTAAGTCATCGTTTAATGTGAGTGTTAAAATTTTTAGCGAAGTAACCTTAATTACTAGGAAACTTTAATAGTGGAGTAGAATTAAAATTTTACTTTTTTGCATTTTTTATCACCTTATTTACTTAAACCTAAGTTTAGGACTAGTTTAACAAAAATAGTTTCAAAATAAACCACATACTACCTAATTATGGTATATTGCAAAACACATATAACTTTTTAAGAAACATTGTTTTAATTAAGAATTAAAATGTCAAGTACATTTATTACTATTTAACAAAACATTACTAACATCCTAAGTTAAGTATTATATCATAAAATAAACCAATTTCATATTTATGTATCATAAAGTATTCTAAAGCTTAACCAAGATATGATCACTATTTCACAAAAACTAAAAAAAAAAAAAAATTCCAACCTAAACCTCTCCCTCATAGTTAAAACTTGCATTGTGTCAATGTATGATTAAATGTAATAGAAAGTTATTGAAACATAAATAAAGAAAAAAAAAAACTAAAGGAATCAAATTTGAATTATGCTTAGGTTGCCATTTAAGTAACACCTTTGGTTAATGTCATTAACTCAATAACTTGTGTTTTTAGTATATTATAAAGAATTCAGTTGGAAACATTAGCTTGTTCACTTATACTAACACATCCTCAACCACCCCTTCAAGGTAAGTACTAGTATGATTAATCAATTGTATAATAACAATAATATTTTTAAGATGTCTTAGAATTAAAGAAGCATAAATAAATTGTGGCATCATATTAATAGAAACTCATAAATTTAACATAACTCTTTCAAATCTGGTATTACATATCTTACAAAGGATGGAGAACATAACTCAATTTTTACATTCAGGGGTGTTGAGTCCATCTTTGATGGCTAATGTTGAATTTGTTATCAACAACATCCCATATATGTGTCCTTATGTTTGCTGCATTTACAAAATGTGTTTGGCAGTTGAGTTATTTAAGGGTTAAGGAAGACAATGTTGGTGGGATGTGATGAGAATGAGGAGGGAAAGTAAGGCCTAAATTAGGATGCTACCAACCTTACCTTGCATTACAAAAAAAAAAATGATGAGTTGATTCAGATTGTTAGTGGTGTTTTGGTTGTAAAGAAAGCACTAGTTGCTATAATTGGCTGTCTATAAGATTGCTTTCCATGTGGCATGAATGAAATTTCTTTGGTAAGACATGTGTTGTTATTGCCCTTGGGATTGCATTTAGTAGTGGGCATTGTAAGTCAATGCTAACTGTTGACTCTAAATTTAAGGAGTTAATATTGGCTGTTGATCCTAAATTCAAATAGTCAATGCTAACCATTGACCTTAAATTCAAGGAATCAGTGCTGACGATTGATTGTAGAGTAACCCTTGGGAATCAATGCTAATTGTTGATTGTAGGGCAATCCTAAACTTAAGGCTTATAAATATCTATGCAGTTGCCAAAAAAGAGATAGGGCACGGTAGAGAGAGACAGAAAAGTGTAGAAAATGTGCGAGGCAGATAGAATAGTAGTTGGAGAAAAATGGTCCAGAGAGAGTAGTTGAAGAAAAATGAATAAGAGAGCTGTGCTCAAAAAACCAAAAAAAAAAAAAGAAAAATGGCCAAGAGAGAGTAGTTGAAGAAAAACAACTAAGAGAGTTATGCTTAAAAATGGCTAAGAGAGAGCACTTGAAGAAAAATGGCTAAGAGAGTTATGCTTAAAAATGGCCAAGAGAGAGCACTTGAAGAAAAACGGCTAAGAGAGCTGTGCTCAAAAAACCAAAAAAAAAAAAAAAAAAGAGCATCTAGCTGGAGAAAGAAGGAGAGACAACAGTAGCGGTAGAAAAGGAAGAAAAAGAGAGAACTTATAGAGGAGAGAACCTGCAAAAGAGAAAACTTGCAGAGGAGAGAACCTGTAGAAGAGAGAATCTACAGAAGAGAACCTATAGAGAAGAGAACCTATAAAGGAGAAAACCTGTAGAAGAGAGAACTTGTAGAAGAGAGAACCTATAGAGGAGAGATAGTAGCAACGATAGAAAGAAGGAGAGAACCTGTAGAGGAGAGATAGCAGCAGTGGTAGAAAGAAGAAGAGAACCTGTAGTGGAGAGAACTTATAGAGGAGAGAATTTGTAGAGGAAAGAACCTGTAGAGGAGAGAACCTATAGAGGAGAGACGACAACAATGGCAGAAAGAAAGAAAGAACTTGTTAGGGGAGAGATAGCAGCAACGATAGAAAGAAGGAGATAACTTATAGAGGAGAGAACTTGTAGAGGAGAGAGCCTATAGAAGAGAGAACTTGTAGAGGAGAAAACCTATAGAGGAGAGAAAATAGCAGTGGTAGAAAAAAAAAAGGCAGCAACAATGGTAGAAAGAAAAGGAGAGAACTGGTAAAGAGACCTGTAGAAGTAGGAGAAAGAGCTACAGAAATAGGCAGAGAGAGTTATAGAAATAGGCAGAGAGAGTTGTAGAAACAAGTAGAGAGAAACTTGGCAGAGGTAGAGAGAAAGTTGTGAAACACGACAAAGGGAGAGTGGAATAATAAAGAGGAATATGAGGCAAGAGTTTAGGGGAAGACTCTATCAAGAAAGGAAACAATCTCAAGTGAAAAAAAAAAGCCAAATTCCACTAAGAAATATATTTGATATGATGGAAAAAATCTGTGAAAGATGTGAAAAGGGTGGACATACTGCTGAGGAATGCTTAACATTGTTGTTCGGTTAAAGAATGCAAAGAAGAACACCTACATATGCTCTTATGTTTGGCTAAAGAAGAAGAAGAGGAAGGGAAATGGCAATGGTTGTGGAAGTAGCCTTAAAAGCTTATAAGAAAGAAAAGCCATGAATATGGATAGTGGTTGCTCTTTACAAATGATAAGAGAATCCTAGGTACTGAAGGAAGTAGAAAAATATAATGGAGGGTCAGTCACATTTGGTAATGATGATGCTTTGAAGATTAAAAGCGTTGGTGTTGCTGAAATTGGTATAGAAAACCTGAAATTAAACAGAGTGCTTTATGTTGAAGGAATAAAACACAATCTAATTAGTGTTAGCCAACTTTGTAATGATGGGCATGAAGTTACTTTCAGCAAGAGTGGTTGTACGGTAAAAAGATTAAGTGATGGTGTTGTTCTTATAAAGGGAGAAAGAATAAATGGAAACTTATACCAAGTTTCTAGCAGCAAAAGAACACATTACATGAGTAACCAAAGATGAGAATTTGTTGTGGTAAAGGAGATTGGGACATCTTAGACAAAAATGGTTGAACAAATTGTCCAAAAATGAAGCTGTAAAAGATGTAACCAAGCTAAGAAGAGAAAGAAATACCATTTGTAGCACTTGTCAAAAAGGGAAGATGGTGAATGCTACCCATAAAAATGTAGAGATTTAAACAAAGAAGCTATTGGAGCTCATTCATTTAGATATATTCACCAAAACTCTATTAAGAGAGATGTTCTAGAAGTTAAGGTTGAATTTATATGTTTAGCCACCTCCTTAGAGGCTAAGGTATACCTCTAACCTCCCTTCCCTTTCCCTTTTTTACTATTCTTTGGATTTGTTGTTAAAGGGGGAGATAGTTTGCATAAATCTAAATAGAGTATATATTGATCAAAAGGGAGAGTAGCTTTGTTGTTCCCACAGCTTTGTATAGGTTGTAATTGTTGTCAACTAGGTTTAAGTGTGTAAGAAAGTAAAGCTGTATGGAAGGGCAAGAAGGTAAAAGCCACATGGAGGGGCAAGAACATAAAAGCCACATGGAAGGGCAAGACAGTAAATTCACCCTATTAGGGTTTCATGGAGGAGTATATAAAGGCCAACATAAGAGAGTGAACAGTGTAGCCGTAGTGAACAGTGTAGCTGTTGTCGGAAAAGAGAAGAGGACGGTTGAAAGTTGGGCTGAACGAAGAATAGAGGTCGAAAAATTGAGCAAATTGGAGCATCCGGCGGTAAGAGAGAGAAATCTAATGGTGAGAGAGAAAGCACGACACAGCAAGAGAGAGAAACGGGTTGACACAGCTGGATGGTGAGAGAGAAAGCACAACACGGCAAGAGAGAGAAACGGGTCGACGACAAAACAGAGTGGACAGTGAGACAGATCTGGCTAGACAGTGAGAGAGATCCGACTGGACGAAGAGAGAGAGACCGTCGGTAGAACACGAGAGAAAGAGAGAAAAATTGAGACAGCCATTGGAAGGGAGAGAAAAGAGGTATACGACCAGAATAGAAGAGTTGACAGGAAGGAGAGAAAAAGAAACCCGATGGCCAACCAAGTGAGCACAGCAAAACACACCACCGGCAGAAGGAGAGAGAAACCTGACAGCTAAACAGGGAAGGAGAGAAAAACCCGTTACGGCCAGAACAGAGGGGTGGATGGTCGATGAACAGTGACTGGCAGAAAAGGGAGAAAATTTGATACGGCCAAAGGAGGTGTGAAACGGACAAGGGCAAACCAGAAACGGATAGGTGAGCCGTGAGACAGTGAGATCGTGGGGCAAGGAGACGGGTGAGATCGTGAGACGGTGAAAGTAGGAATTGTGTGAGACAACGTAGAGAAGGAATTTGGCGAAGCATCGGAAAGAACTCAATGTATTTCCAGATTTCTTCAAGAGAGGTTAGAGAGTGTTGCGGTGAACTTCTAAGCGGCAGTGGAGCAGCCTTTCAATTCAACAAAGGCAAGACAAGTTAGAAGAAGGGTAGACATAGTAAGTGACACTCTTTGTATTGTACTTTCTTAATAATTGCAATAGTGAAAGGAGCAGAGGATTAAGACATCCATTGTAACTGGAATTCTCAAGTATGGATAGTCTCGGTAAGGGAGAGTCCCTACCACCGTGGATGTACGTCTCACGTTGACAGAACCTCGTAAATCTCGTGTGTCCTTAATTTGCTTTACGTTCTATGTTTTGAATTGAGTTGTGAACACAGCTAAAGTATGAGCCAACCCATAACCTAACAAAGACCTAAACAAGAACATCTGAATTGTCTATTAGGCAAGGTGTCTGAAAGGTGACTTTGGGGACTATTGTGATTAGTAGGCAGCAATAGATCTACCTTAGTCGAGTCTGAGAAAGAGTTTACTTTAAAGAAGAGGTTGAAGTTGTTCATTTACTTACGAATTGCGAATTGTGGTGATACTGATTCACCCCTTTCTCAGTATCACAAACTAGTAGATCTTAGGGTGAAGTTGGGAACTTCAATTGGTATCAGAGCACAGGTTCACCAGTTTGAAGCTTAACAACTTGGTGTATTAGTTTGAAGGGATCTAGAAGTTTGACTTGTTCAGCATACTGAGAAATGGAAGCCGGTACCAGCATTAGCACCATTTACAGTAAGAAGGTTCCAATCTTCAACGAAACCAACTACCATATGTGGAAAGCAAGAATGCAAGTGGTATTTGCAACCATTGGCATTAACGTGGTGAAATGCGTATAGGAGGGTTTTGTGGCTCCGGAAGAAGGTAAAGACCCAACCCCAGAGGAGTTAAGGCAGTTTGAGATAAATGGGAAGGCCTTAAATGTCATCATTTCAGCATTGATAGATGTTGAGTATGCTAAAGTTATGGACTGCAAATCTGCCAAGGAGATATGAGACAGATTGTAGAAAATCTATGAAGGTAATGGCAGAATGAAGGAGGCTAAGCTTCAAGTGTTCAAGGAAAGATATGAATCTCTCAGAATGCAGAAAAATGAGACAGTCTAAGAGTTCTTCACCAGGGTTATTGATGCTGTAAATGATCTTAGAAGTCATGGGAGGAACAAGAAGGACTCATCTATTGTAAAGAAAATTCTGGGAATTCTGCCTGAGAGGTTTGCCTTAAAGGTGGCAGTTATAGAGGAGAGTAGAGATCTCAATTCTATGTCACCATGATCTCCAGTGCAATGTCATTGCATATGAGATGAGAATAAAGTCAACTGAAAGCTCCTCAACATCAAAGCTACCAAAGGAGGCAGCTTTGAAAGCTATGAAGCATTTGAAGATAAAAGAAGAGGAAGAATCATCCAGTGAGGATGATGATGATGATGATGAGGAAGAAAGTGAAGGTGAAGTATTAGCATACTTCACAAGGAAGTTCAAAAAGGGGTCTAAGAAGGGAAAAGGACAGTTGTCTTTGAGATGTTATCATTATAGGCAGACTGGACACTTTGTTTCACAGTGCAAAGTGAAACTTGATGATGAAGATGAGGATGGTGTTGATGAGCTGAATTTAAAATGGAGAAGACCATCATTCAAATCAAAGAAGTCCAGCAAGAAGACTGCTAACCCACAGAAGAAGAAGAGAGACTCGTGCAAGAGGTATGTGAGTCAGATAAAAGAAGCTGATAAAAAGGAAGATGAAGAATCATCAGATGAGCATGCCTTTATGGCATCAGCTCGATGTGGTAGTTCAACCTCTGAAAAGGAAGAGGTGGTTGATGAAGAAGAACCAGATCTTGAAGTTGAGTTGGAAGCAACTTCAATGGAGATAATCAGAAGGAGTAGAACCATAAAAAGGTTAGAGGCTCACATAAAACAAGTTGAAGCAAAGTTTGAGGGAGCTGAAAGTCAAAAGGATGAAATAAGGACTGAACATATTGACTTGAAGAGAAGATTTGAAGAACAGATCAAAATATGTGAAGACCTTACAATAGAGCTTGGCTCAAGGACGTCAACAATTGAAGAAATGGAGATAGAGTTATTGAAACTTCAGTAACAACTCAAAAAGAGTGAGAAGAACTTGCAAAAGTTTGAAGTGGTAGGAGAAACAAGCTCTGCAAGGGAAAAGAAGAATGAGACATTGCCATAGAAGTTGAAAAAGAAGGCTGTGACTCAGGTGAAGATAACTGAAGAAGAGAAGACAGTTATCAAACCAAAGTCATGGCCAAAAATGATGTATGTGGTTAAGGAGCAGCAACCCATAGCTGCTACGTCTCAGAAAGAAAAGAAAGTTAGTCAGTAGAGGGCTACGGTTGAACAGAAGAAGGAGAAGAAGGTGATTGAAATGAAAGTCATACAAGCAAAGAAGCCAGCTACTTTGCCTACACAGCAAGTGATGAATAGAAGAAGACAAGCTGTGATCAGACCCAAAAAGAGGCAGTTTCAAGGTCATTGCCTTTATTGTAGAGTTTAGGGTCATAAGGCGAGTAATTGTTGGTGAAGAAGGCCAGTATATGTCTCCAACTCGAGAAGATACGATGCTGCATATAGGGGGAGATAATACAAAATTCAGAGGAGAACACCTGTCGCGAGTTCTTGCACATATTGTAAAAGGCAAGGACACACTGACAAGGAGTGTTGGTGGAAGCCCAAACCAGTGGTTTCAAAGAATAAGTTTGCTGTATTGTTAGACTTGGAACAGTGTGAAAGGTGCGGGCAGGATGGCCATAATGCCAAAAGATGCATGACACTTCTCCCTGAGCAAGAGAAGGCACTCAATGGCACAGTAAAAACAAGTGGTGCAGTCAAAGCTGAGAAAAAGGAGAAAGCTATCTTCTAGCCAGTTCAAAAGAAGGAATATAAAGCAAAAAGGGAGGTGGCTAATATAGCTGAAATTGCACTAAAGGCTAATTGCAAGACCATAAGGTAATATTCACAAAAACAGGTTGCTAGGTAAAGAGTAAAGAAGGCAATACTGTTGCAGCCGGGAAGAGAATAGTTGAAAACTTGTATGTGATTGATGAAGAAAGAGATCCTTTTGCAACTAAGACTGTGCAAGAAAGAAAGCCAAAGAAAACATGGACCAGTGCTCATCAAGAAAATTAGATCATAGGTGACCTATTAGCAGGAGTTACAACAAGAAGAAGAATTGTGGGAGCTACTACTTTACTCTCACAAGTTGAACCTAAATCTGTGGAAGAGGCTATACAAGATGTAACTAAATCTCTGTCCACAGAGCTGTTTGAAAAGCACAGATTAAGTCTATCTGTGCAAATGCCTCCTCAAGCCTGAAGTTCAGGTGAATCCTCCATCTCCACTTTGCAAGTTTTTCAGATTCGTAATTGGTTGGCAAAGGGGGAGAGAAGCAACAGTGCAGGGGGAGCTGTTAAGAAAAGGGGAGTGCATATTTAGGGGGAGTTGAAATTGCTACATAGTGGCTTTTGTTATGAGTATTGCCAATAATTACAAAGGGGGAGATTGTTGTTCCCACAGCCTGGTATGGGTTGTAATTGTTGTCAACTAGGTTTAAGTGTGCAAGAAAGTAAAGCCACATGGAAAGGTAAAAAGGTAAAAGCCACATGGAGGGGCAAGAACGTAAAAGTTACATGGAAGGACAAGACAGTAAATTCGCCGCAAGTAAGCCCTATTAGGGTTTCATGGAAGAGAGTATATAAAGACTTTGGAAGACCAAATTAGGGCAAGGCCAAGACAATTGAATACACGGCAAAACACCAAGCCCTACACAGAAGAACACCACCTGCAAAAGAAAAGAGTAGCCGTCGTGAATAGTAGCCGTTGAGTAAACAGTGCAGTTGTCAGAAATTGAACAGTATCGTCGAAAAATTGAACAGTGTCATCAGAAATTCAACAGTATCGTCGAAAATTGAACAGAATGAAGAACGACCAAATTAAGCAAATCAGAGTAAACCGTGTGACGGCAAGAGAGAGAAACCCGTGAGGAACGACACACCACCGGCACACCAGCGGTTGGATGAAGAGAGAGAAAATGTAGTCGACGGACAAAGAGAGAGAAAACGAAGCTAACGGACGAAGAGAGAGACGCCACCGGAAGAGCAAACAGCAGATTTGCGATGGCGTGAAACAAACGAACGACACGGCAAGGAGAGAACCATGAAACGAACAAAGAGAGAGACACCACCAGAGACGGCCGTTGGAAGAGAGAGAAAAGAGGTATACGGCCAGGACAGAGGAGTCAACAGGAAGAAGAGTGACGGCTAGACGAGGTTGGATGGCAGGATGAAGAAAAGCAGACCACCGGCAGAAAAGGGAGGAAATCTGTGATGGCCAAGTGGGCGAACAGAAAAGAGAAATCCGGCGGTAAGAGAGAGAAATCTAGCTGGATAGCAAGAGAGAGAGAAACGGACAGGCGAACCGTGAGACGGTAAAAGTAGGAGTTGTGTGATACAACATAGAGAAGAACTTCGGCGAAGCATCAGAAAGAACTCAACGTATTTCCAGACTTCTTCAAAAGTGGTTAGAGAGTGTTGGGGTGAACTTCTAAGCGGCAGTGGAGCAGCCTTTCAATTCAACAGAGGCAAGACAAGGTAGAAGAAGGGTAGATACAGTAAGTGACACTCTTTGTATTGTACTTGCTTAGTAGTTGCAATAGTGAAAGGAGCAGAGGATTAAGACATCCATTGTAACCTGTATTCATAAGTATAGTGGATAGTCTCGGTAAGGGAGAGTCCTTACCACCGTGGATGTACGTCACGTTGACGGAACCACGTAAATCTCGTGTGTCCTTAATTTGCTTTATGTTCTGTGTTTTGAATTGAGTTGTGAATGCAGCTAAAGTATCAGCCAACCCATAACCTAACGAAGACCTAAACAAGAACATCCAAATTGTATATTAGGCAAGGTGTCCGAAAGGTGACTTTAGGGACTATTGTGATTAGTAAGTAGCAATAGATCTACCTTAGTTGAGTCTGAGAAAGAGTTCGCTTTTAAGAAGAGGTTGAAGTTGTTCACTTACCTGCGAATTGCGAATTGTGGTGATACTGATTCACCCCCCTCTCAGTATCAGAAACTAGTAGATCCTAGGGAGAAGTTGGGAATTTCAATTGTTGTCAACTAGGTTTAAGTTGCAAGAAAGTAAAGCCACATGGAAGGGTAAGAAGGTAAAAACCACATGGAGGGGCAAGAACGTAAAAGCCACATGGAAGGGCAAAATAGTAAATTCGCCGTGTAAGGGCAAGAACGTAAATTTGCCGCGTAAGCCCTATTAGCGTTTCACGGAAGAGAATATATAAAGACCATGGAAGACAAAACTAAGGTAAGACCAACACAATTGAATACATGGCAAAACACAAGAGGAAAGGGCAACACAATTGAATACATGACAAAACACAAAAGTGTGTGGACGGCCAAATAGAGAAAACAGAAAAACACAACATACGGCCAAAGCACACTGACGGCAAGCGAATGGCAAAATAGGGGATGACAAAATAGAAAAGAAGCAGCCGTCGTGAACAGTGCAGCCATCGAGTGAACAGTAGCCGCACAGTGTAGTCGTCGGACGAAGGAGAGAAAAAGGGAGAAAAGGAGTAGCCATTGGAACAAGTTATCATTGGAAAAGAAGAGAGGGTGAATGGCATAAACACAAAGAATGATCGGAAAACACAAGGCATCTCTCTCGACAAAACAGGGAATGAAGAGAGAGAAAACCCAATACGGAGAAAGAGGCAGGTTAGAAATTTAGCAAATTGGAGCAGATCGACGGGAAGGAGAGAGAGAGAAACCCGACTGCCTGACCAGAGGAGTCGATGGGAAGGAGAGAAAAAGAAACCTGACGGCCAGAATAGAGGAGTCGACGGGAAGGAGAGAAAGAAAACCCGATTCGGCCAACCAAGTGAGATGATGGCAGAACAGGGGAAGAGAGAGAAAAGAAGGAGAAAAATCATACACGACCAAATCGGAGACTGTTGGTAAGAAGAAGAGTGACGATAGAATAAGGGGGCTGGACGGTAGGATGAAGTAAAACACACCACCGACAGAAGGAGAGAGAAACTCGACGGCTGATGAACAGTGACCGGTAGAAAAGGGAGAAAATCTGATACGGCCAAAGGAGGTGTGAAACGAAAAAGCGTGCAAACCAGAAACGTGCGTGAGACATGTAACGTCAAACCATAAACGTGAGATGAGCCGTGAGACAGTGAGATGGTGAAAGCAGGAGCTGTGTGAAACAACGCAGAGAACAAATTCTGTGAAGCATTGAAAGAACTCAATGTATTTTTAGACTTCTTTAAGAGAGGTTAGAAAGCGTTGCGGTGAACTTCTAAGCAGCAGTGGAGCAGCCTTTCAATTCAAAAGAGGCAAGACAAGCTAGAAGAAGGGTAAACACAGTAAGTGACACTCTTTGTATTGTACTTGCTTAGTAATTGCAACAGTGAAAGGAGCAGAGGATTAAGACATCCATTGTAACTGGAATTCTCAAGTATAGTGGATAGTCTTGGTAAGGGAGAGTCCTTACCACCGTGGATGTACATCACATTGACGGAACCACGTAAATCTTGTGTGTCCTTAATTTGCTTTATGTTCTGTGTTTTGAATTGAGTTGTGAACGCAGCTAAAGTATCAACCAACCCACAACCTAACGAAGACCTAAACAAGAACATCTGTATTGTCTATTAGGCATGGTGTCTGAAAGGTGACTTTGCGGACTATTGTGATTAGTAGGTAGCAGTAGATTTACCTTAGTTGAGTTTGAGAAAGAGTTTGCTTTTAAGAAGAGGTTGAAGTTGTTCACTTACCTGCAAATTGTGGTGATACTGATTCACCCCCCCTTTTAGTATCACAAACTAGTAGATCTTAGGGAGAAGTCGGGAACTTCAATTGGTATCATAGCACTGGTTCACCAGTTTTAAGCTTAACAGCTTGGTGTACTAGTTTGAAGGGATCTAGAAGTTTGACTTGTTCAGCATATTGAGAAATGGAAGCCGGTAACAGCACTAGCACCACTTACAGCAAGAAGGTTCCAATCTTTAACGGAACCAACTACCATATGTGGAGAGCAAGAATGCAAGTGGTATTTGCAACCATGGGCATGAACGTGGTGAAATGCATACAGGAGGGTTTTGTGGCTCCGAAAGAAAGTAAAGACCTAACCCCAGAGGAGTTAAGGCAGTTTGAGATAAATAGGAAGGCCTTAAACGTCATCATTTCAGCATTGACAGATGCTGAGTATGCTAAAGTTATGGATTGCAAATCTGCTAAGGAGATATGGGACTGATTGCAGAAAGTCTATGAAGGTGATGGCAGAATGAAGGAGGCTATGCTTCAAGTGTTCAAGGAGAGATATTGAAGTTCCCGACTTCTCCCTAGGATCTACTAGTTTGTGATTCTGAGAGGGAGGTGAATCAGTATCACCACAATTTGCAATTCGCAGGTAAGTGAACAACTTCAACCTCTTTTTAAAAGCAAACTCTTTCTCAGACTCGACTAAGGTAGATCTATTGCTACCTACTAATCACAATAGTCCCCAAAGTCACCTTTCAGACACCTTGCCTAATAGACAATACGGATGTTCTTGTTTAGGTCTTCGTTAGGTTATGGGTTGGCTGATACTTTAGCTGCGTTCACAACTCAATTCAAAGTACAGAATGTAAAGCAAATTAAGGACACACGAGATTTATGTGGTTCCGTCAACGTGACGTACATCCACGGTGGTAGGGACCCTCCCTTACCGAGACTATCCACTATACTTGAGAATTCAGGTTACAATGGATGTCTTTAATTCTCTGCTCCTTTCACTATTGCAATTACTAAGCAAGTACAATACAAAGAGTGTCACTTACTGTATCTACCCTTCTTCTAGCTTGTCTTGCCTCTGTTGAATTGAAAGGCTGCTCCACTGCCGCTTAGAAGTTCACCGCAACGCTCTCTAACCTCTCTTGAAGAAGTCTGGAAATACATTGAGTTCAATGCTTCGCCGAATTTCTACGTTGTTTCACACAACTCCTGCTTTCACTGTCTTACGGTCTCACCCGTCTCCTTGTCTCACGATTTCACTGTTTCACGGCTCGCCTGTCCGTTTTTCTCTCTCCTGTTGTCTAGTCGAATTTCTCTCTCCTACTGCCGGATTTCTCTCTCTTCGTCGGATTTCTGTCTTCGCTGGATTTCTCTCTCTTCACCGGATTTCACTTTTCTGTTCACCGTCGAGTTTCTCTCTCTTCCTGCCGCTCTGCTCTGGTTTGGCCGTCGGGTTTCTCTCTCTTCCCTTTGGTCTGCTCTGATTTGGCTGTCGGGCTTCTCTCTCCTTCCGATCTGGCCGTATAGGTCTTCGCCGTCCACCCGTCCAGCCGTGTCGTCTCCTCGCCGACCGCTGGTGTACCGGTGGTGTGCCGTTCCTCACGGGTTTCTCTCCTTCTCCGGTCTGCGTTTTCTCTCTCTCGTCCGTCGACTGCATTTTCTCTCTCTTGGTTCGCTTTTCCGTTCACCGTCGGTTTCTCTCTCTTCCCACGTCTAACTGCCGGATCTCTCTCACCCTTTACCGATCTGGTCTCGTCTCACCCATTCCAGCTTGGATTTGGTCTCCGTTCCCAATCTGGTTTCGTTCCTCTCTCTTGCCGCGTCATTCTCTCGCCGACCGGCGACGTTTTCTCTCTCTCGACGTTACTGTTCACGGGTTACTGTTCACGACGGTTCCTGTTCACTCGATTTGTCCGTCGGCTGCACTGTTTTTTTTCTTCGTCCTTGCCGGTGGTGGTTTTTGGTGTTCTCTTTGGTTGGTCGGTTGTCTGAGTTTTTCTGAATGCCGACTCCTGTTCTTTGTCTTTCAAGACCATTATATACTCTACTCCATGGAACCCTAATAGGGTTTATGCGATGAATTTACCTTTTTGCCCTTCCACGTGGCTTCAATTTACTTGCACACGTAAAGCTAGTTGACAACAATTACAACCCATACAAGGCTGTGGGAACAACAGATATGAATCTCTCAGAATGCAAAAGAATGAGATAGTTCAAGAGTTCTTCACTAGGGTTATTGACGCTGTAAATGACCTGAGAAGTCTTGGGAAGAACAAGGACTCATCGATTGTGAAGAAAATTCTAAGAATTCTGCCTGAGAGGTTTGCCTCAAAGGTAGCAGCCATAGAGGAGAGTAGAGATCTCAATTCTATGTCTCTGCATGATCTCTAGTGCAATCTCATTGCATATGAGATGAGAATAAAGTCAACGGAGAGCTCCTCAACGTCAAAGGTATCAAAGGAGGCAGCTTTCAAAGCTATGAAACACTTGAAGATAAAAGATAAGGAAGAAAGTGAAGGTGAAGTGTTGGCATACTTCACAAGGAAGTTCAAGAAAGGGTCTAAGAAGGGAAAAGGACAGTTGTCCTTGAGATGTTATTGTTGTGGGAAGATTGGACACTTTGCTTCTTAGTGCAAAGTGAAACTTGATGATGAAGATGAGGATGGTGATGATGAGTAGAATTCAAGATGGAGAAGATCATCATTCAAATCAAAGGAGTCTAGTAAGATGATTGCCAACCCACAGAGGAAGAAGAGAGGCTCATTCAAGAGTTGTGTGAGTCAGACAAAAGAAGCTGATGAGGAGGAAGATGAAGACTCATCAGATGAGCATGTCTTTATGGCATCAGCACAAGGTGGTAGCTCAACCTCTGAAGAGGAAGAGGAGGTTGATGAAGAAGCTGAGTTGGAAGCAGCTTTAAAGGAGATAATCAGAAGGGGCAGAACCATAAAAAGGTTGGAGGCTCACATAAAACAAGTTGAAGCAAAGTCTGAGGAAGCTGAAAGTCAAAAGGACGAAATAAGGGCTGAACATATTGACTTGAAGAGAAGATTTGAAGAACAGATCAAAATATGTGAAGACCTTACTATAGAGCTTAGCTCAAGGACTTCAACAATTGAAGAAATAAAGATAGAGTTGCTAAGACTTTAGTAACAACTTAAAAAGAGTGAGGAGAACTTGCAGAAGTTTGAAGTGGTAGGAGAAATAAGCTCTACAAGAGAAAAGAAGAATGAGACTTTGCCATAGAAGTTGAAAGAGAAGGCTGTGACTCAGGAGAAGATAATTGAACAAGAGAAGACAGTTATCAAACCAAAACCAAGGCCAAAAAGGATGTATGTGGTTAAAGAGCAGCAGCCCATAGTTGCTACGTCTCAAAAAGAAAAGGAAGTCAGCCAACCAAAGGCAATAACTGAACAGAAGAAGGAGAAGAAGGTGGCTGAAATGAAAGCCACACAAGCAAAGAAGCCAGCAACTTTGCTAACACAGCAAGTAATGAACAAAAGAAAACAAGCTCTGATTAGACCCAAGAAGAGGCGGTTTCAAGGTCACTGTCTTTATTGTGGAGTTTGAGGTCATAAGGCGAGTAATTGCTGGTGGAGAAGGCCAGTATATGTCTCAAACTTGAGAAGATACGACACTACATACAGGGGGAGACAATACAAAATTTAGAGGAGAATACCTGTTGTGAGTTCTTGCACATATTGTAAAAAGCAAGGACACATTAACAAGGAGTGTTGGTGGAAGCCCAAACCAGTGGTTTCAAAGAACAAGTTTACTGTATTGGCAGACTTTGAACAGTGTGAAAGGTGCGGGCAGGATGGCCTTAATGCCAAGAGATGCATGACACTTCTCCCTGAGCAAAAGAAGGCACTTAATGGCATAGTGAAAACAAGCGGTGCAGTCAAAGCTGAGAAAAAGGAGAAAGATATCTTCCAGCTAGTTCAAAAGAAGGAATATAGAGCAAAAAGGAAGGTGGCTAATATAGCTGAAATTGCACTCAAAGCTGATTACAAGGATAAGTAGTGGATCCTTGACAGTGGATGCACTTCACACATGACGGGAGACAAGAGTAAAATGTCAAAGCTAAACAAGTCAAGAGAAGGTAGAGTCAAGTTTGGCAATGATGATTCACTCAACATCAATGGTCAGGGGTCAGTAAACATTGGAAGAGGAAAGCTGAAAGATGTTCTGCATGTTGAAGGACTCAGATACAATTTAGCATCTATCAGCAAACTATGCAACGAAAACCATAAAGTAATATTCACAAAAACAGGTTGCCAGGTAAAGAGTAAAAAAGGCAATACTATTGCAGCCGGGAAGAGAACAGCAAGAAATTTATATGTGATTGATGAAGAAAGAGATCCTCTTGCAACTAAGACTGTGCAAGAAAGAAAGCCAAAGAAAACATGGACCAGTGCTCATCAAGAAAATCAGATCACAAGTGACCCATCAGTAGGAGTTACAACAAAAAGAAGAATTGTGGGAGCTACTACTTTACTCTTACAAGTTAAACCTAAATCTATTGAAGAGGCTACACAAGATCTAACTAAATCTTTGTCCACAGAGCTATTTGAAAAGCACAAAATGAGTCTGTTTGTGCGAATGCCTCCTCAAGCCTGAAGTTCAGGTGAATCCTCCATCTCTACTTTGCAAGTTTTTTAGATTTGTAATTGGTTGGCAAAGGGGGAGAGAAGCAATAGTGCAGGGGTAGCTGTTAAGAAAGGGAGAGTTGAAACTGCTACATAGTGGCTTTTGTTATGAGTGTTGCCAACAATTATAAAGGGGGAGATTGTTGTTCCCACAGCCTTATATGGGTTGTAATTGTTGTCAACTAGGTTTAAGTGTGCAAGAAAGTAAAGCCACATGGAAGGGCAAGAAAGTAACATGGAGGAGAGTATATAAAGACCTTGGAAGACAAAACTAGGGCAAGGGCCAACACAATTGAATACACGACAAAAACACAAAAGTGTGTGGACGGCCAAATAGAAAAAACAAAAAAACACAACATACGGCCAAAGCACACCGACGGCAAGAGAATGGCAGAACAGGGGACAGCAAAATAAAAAAGAAGCAGCCATTGAAAGAAGTTGTCGAGTGAATAGTAGTTGTCGTCGAGTGAATAGTAGTGGTTGTTGAGTAAACAGTAGCCGTCATCGGAGATAGGAGAGAAAACGAACCCGTGGTCGGAAAAGAGGAAAGGTTAGCAAAAATAGAGAAAAGAGGAGAAACCCGATGGCCAAAAACAGAAGGTCGACAGAATCAAGAGAGAGACACAGACGAAGAGTGAGATCGTGAAAGAGAGAGAAACGGGTCGACATGGCAAGAGAGAGAAACGGGTCAACGGCAAAACAGAGTGGATGATCGACGGAAAACCTGGACGACCGAAAATCAGATTTGGGGGCTGAATGAAGAACAAAGGTCGAGAGAGGGAAAAGGAGAGAAAATCTAGAATGGCCAAAGAGGGGTGGACGAAGAGAGAAAGACTGTCGGTAGAATAGAAAAAATCTGGCTGGACGGTGAGATAGAAATTCGGCTGGACGGTAAGTGAGAGAAATCTGGCGGTAAGTGAGAGAAATTCGGTTGGACAGCAAGAGAGAGAGAAACGGATAGGTGAGGTGTGAGACGTGAGACCACCGGCCGGAAGAAAACTAGAACCGTGAACTGAGAGCAAAAACCAAAAACGCATCACCACTGGAAGAGAAGAAAACCAGAACGTGCGACGGCGTGAGACCAGAAATGTAAGACGAGCCATGAGACAAGGAGACGGGTGAGACCATGAGATGATGAAAGCAAGAGCTGTGTGAAACAACGTAGAGAAGGAATTCGGCAAAGTATTGAAAGAACTCAACGTATTTCCAAATTTCTTCAAGAGAGGTTAGAGAGCGTTGCGGTGAACTTCTAAGCGGCAGTGGAGCAGCCTTTCAATTCAATAGAGGCAAGACAAGCTAGAAGAAGGGTAGACACAGTAAGTGACACTCTTTGTATTGTACTTGCTTAGTAA
>CM038600.1:4542762-4556271 GCA_021533255.1 Ceriops tagal
TGCAATAGTGAAAGGAGCAGAGGATTAAGACATCCATTGTAATTGGAATTCTCAAGTATAGTGGATAGTCTGGGTAAGGGAGAGTCCCTACCACCGTGGATGTACGTCACGTTGACGGAACCACGTAAGTCTCATGTGTCCTTAATTTGCTTTACGTTCTGTGTTTTGAATTGAGTTGTGAACGCAACTAAAGTATCAACCAACCCATAACCTAACGAAGACCTAAACAAGAACATCTGTATTGTCTATTAGGTAAGGTGTCTGAAAGGTGAATTTAGGGACTATTGTGATTAGTAGGTAGCAATAGATCTACCTTAGTCGAGTTTGAGAAAGAGTTCACTTTTAAGAAGAGGTTGAAGTTGTTCACTTACCTGCGAATTGTGGTGCTACTGATTCACCCCCCTCTCAGTATCACAAACTTGTAGATCCTAGGGAGAAGTCAGGAACTTCATAGTTCAACCTCTGAAGAGGAAGAGGTGGTTGATGAAGAAGAACTAGATCTTGAAGCTGAGTTGGAAGCAGCTTCGAAGGTGATAATCAGAAGGGTAGAACCATAAAAAGGTTGGAGGCTCACATAAAACAAGTTGAAGCAAAGTATGAGGAAGCTGAAAGTCAAAAGGATGAAATAAGGGCTGAACATATTGACTTGAAGAGAAGATTTGAAGGAAAGATCAACATATGTGAAGACTTTACAGTAGAGCTTGGCTCAAGGGCTTTAAAAATTGAAGAAATGGAGAAAGAATTGCTGAGACTTCAGCAACAACTCAAAAGTAGCAAAGAGAACTTACAGAAGCTTGAAATCATAAGAGAAACAAGTTTTACAAAGGGAGAAAAGAATGTAGAGAAAGTGCAACAATCTGAGGCTGCATTGGCCAAAGAAAATAAGAATGTGATGAGGATTGTTGGTGGAAGCCCAAACCAGTAGCTTCAAAGAACAAGTTTGCTATATTGGTAGACTTGGAACAGTGTGAAAGGTACGGGCAGGATGGCCATAATGCCAAGAGATGCATGACACTTCTCCCTGAGCAAGAGAAGGCACTCAATGACACAGTGAAAGCAATTGGTGCAATCAAAGCTGAGAAAAAGGAGAAAGCTATCTTCCAGCCAGTTCAAAAGAAGGAATATAAAGCAAAAAGGAAGGTGGCTAATATAGCTGAAATTGCACTAAAGGTTGATTGCAAGGATAAGTAGTGGATCCTTGATAGTGGGTGCACTTCGCACATGATGGGAGATAAGAGTAAATTATCAAAGCTAAACAAATCAAGAGAAGGCAAAGTCAAGTTTGGCAATGATGATTCACTCAATATCAGTGGTTAGGGGTCAGTGAATATTGGAAAAGGAAAGTTGAAAGATATTCTGCACATTGAAAGACTTAAATATAATCTAGCATCTGTCAGTCAACTATGCAACGACGACCACAAAGTGATATTCACAAAAACAGGTTGCCAAGTAAAGAGTAAAGAAGGCAATACTGTTGCAGCCAGGAAGAGAACAGCTGAAAATTTATATGTGATTGATGAGGACAAGACAAGCAGTTGTTTACTCACCAATGAAGAAGAAATCAACTCTGGCATAGGAGGCTGGGACACTTATCACAGAAGAACATGAGGAAGCTGACCACTACTCATGCAATCAGAGATATTCCCGACCTCAGGAGAGAGAGAGAGAGAGAGAGAGAGAGAGAATATGTTTGCTCAGCATGCTTTAAAGGAAAACATGTCAGAAAGCAGTATAAGACCAAAGAGTTCAGTTCTGAAGCAGTGCTTGACATTGTGTAGACTGATTTGTGAGAACCGATGAGGACAAAAGGGTTGAATGGTGAGAGGTACTTCATCTTGTTTGTTGATGATTATTCCAGAAGGACTTGCATCATGCACCTCAAACACAAGTCAGAAGTTCTGAATTGCTTCAAAAGATACAAAAATGAAGTTCCCGACATCACCCTAGGATCTACTAGTTTGTGATACTAAGAGGGGGGTGAATCAGTATCACCACAATTCGCATGTATGTAAACAACTTCAACCTCTTTTTAAAAGCGAACTCTTTCTCAGACTCAACTAAGGTAGATCTATTGCTACCTACTAATCATAATAGTCCCCAAAGTCACCTTTCAGACACCTTGCCTAATAGACAATTCGGATGTTCTTGTTTAGGTCTTCTTTTAGGTTATGGGTTGGCTGATACTTTAGCTACATTCACAACTCAATTCAAAACACAGAATGTAAAGCAGATTAAGGACACATGAGATTTATGTGGTTCCGTCAACGTGACGTACATCCATGGTGGTAGGGACTCTCCCTTACCAAGACTATCCACTATACTTAAGAATTCCGGTTACAATGGATGTCTTAATCCTCTGCTCCTTTCACTATTGTGTCTACCCTTCTTCTAACTTGTCTTGCCTCTGTTGAATTGAAAGGCTGCTCTACTACCACTTAGAAGTTCATCGCAACGCTCTCTAACCTCTCTTGAAGAAATCTGGAAATACGTTGAGTTCTTTCCGATGCTTCGCCGAATTACTTCTCTGGGTTGTCTCACACAGCTCCTGCTTTCACCATCTCACGGTCTCACTCATCTCCTATTTCACGATCTCACTGTCTCACGGCTCACCTCATGTTTCTGGTTTGTCGTTCCACGTCTCACGGCCTGCCTTATGTTTCTGGTTTGGCGTTTCACGTCTCACACACATTTTTGGTTTGCACGCTTTACTGGTTTCACGACTCACGTACGTTTCTGGTTTGCATGCCTTGCTGGTCACATGCCTCATGCACATTTCGTTCTCACACTGATGCACGTTTTGGTCTCATGCCGTTGCACGTTCTGGTCTCATGCTTCATATCTGCACCTGCTTCACTGTTCTCAAGCCTCACGGATACTAGATCTGCCCTCCTCGTCCATTTCTCTCCCGGTGGTTGTACGTCTCTCCGTGTTTTCTCCTTCACCGTCCAGCCAGGTCTCCTTTCTTTTGCAGGTGGTGTTTTGCCGTGCTCTATTTTGCCATGCTCTGTTTTTCTGTGCTCTATTTTGTCGTGTTGTCTCCTTACCGTCCATACCTCTGTTTTGGTCGTCTTGCCCCCTTTTGCTGTGTCGGGTTTTTCTCTCCTTTCTACCGGTCACTATTCTTTGGTTATGTTGTCTCCTTATCGATCGCTGGTGTGCCGGTGGTGTGCTGTTCCTTTGCCGTCCACTCTCCTCTTTGGCTGTGTCGGATTTTTCTCTCCTTCCCCTATTCTGTCGTTGGCTCACTTGGTTGGCTGAATAGGATTTTGCCGTTTACTCAATTTGACCGTTCACCTCCTTTTTCCGTGTAGGTTGTTTGGTCGTGTACCCTCTTCGCCATCCAGCCATTCACTCCTTTTGGCCATATCGGGGTTTCACTTTTTTCTTGTGTTTTCGCCGTATACCCTCTTTGGTAGTTTCGGGTTCTCTATTTCATTCGGTTGTGTATTTTCACCATTCGCTCTTCGTTCTGTCATCCAGCCCCCTTTTGTCGTGTCGTCCATTTCTCTTCTTCCCGTCTAGCCGGATCTCTCTCACCGTCCACCCCTACTTCGGCCGTATCTATTCTGTTTTTTTTTTTTGGCCGTTCCTTTTTCTTTCCATCCCCAGTGGTTTGTTTTTGGCCTTGTTGGGTTTTTCCTCTCCTTCGTCGTCACTTTGATTTGGCTATATATTTCTTTTTCCTTCCTCCCACCTTTGCCGTCCGTTTTCTCTCTCTTTGGTTGGCTGGTTATATAGGTTTTCTGAATGGTTGAATTGCCGACCCCCTTGGTTGAACGGTTGCTTGTGTTTTGCCAAGTATTCAATTATGTTGTTCACCCTCTTGTGTTTTGTCGTGTATTTAATTGTGTTGGCCTTACCTTAGTTTTCTCTTCCAAGGTCTTCATATACTCTCTTCCATGAAACCATCATAGGGCTTATATGGCAGATTTACGTTCTTGCCCTTACGCGACGGATTTACTTTCTTGCCCTTCCATGTGGCTTTACCTTCTTGCACACTTAAGCCTAGTTGACAACAATTACAACCCATACAAGGCTGTGGGAACAACAATCTCCCCCTTTGTAATTATTTGCAACACTCACAAGAAAAGCCATTATGCAGCAATTTCAACTCCCCCTAAATATGCACTCCCCCTTTCTTAACCACTCCCCCTGCACTGTTGCTTCTCTCCCCCTTTGCCAACCAATTACAAATCTGAAAAACTCATAAAGTAGAGATAGAGGATTCGTCTGATTTTCAGGCTTAAGGAGGCATTTGCACAAATAGACTCAATCTATGCTTTTCAAATAGCTCTGTGGACAGAGGTTTAGTTAGAATATCTGAAATTTGATCTTTAGTGCCAACATACTCCAACTGAATTGTACCCTGTTCCACTTGATCTTTGATAAAGTGATACCGGATGTCAATATGCTTGCTCCTTGAATGTTGAACTTGATTCTTACTGAGATCAATTGCACTTTGATTATCACAAAGTACACTCACTGGTAGCTTCACTTCAACAACCAAATCGACCATTTGTCTTTGCATCCATATCACCTGTTTTCCTTTAGAGCATGCTGAGCAGACATACTCCCTCTCTCTCTTGAGGTCTGGAATGCCTTTGATTGCATGAGTAGTGGTCAGCTTCCTTATGTTCTTATGTGTTAAGTGTCCTAGCCTCCTATGCCAAAGCTGATTTTCTTCTTCCTTTGTAAGTAGACAGCTGTTTGTCTTGTCCTCATCAATCATGTACAAATTTCCAGTTGTTCTCTTCCTGGCTGTAACAGTATTGCCTTCTTTACTCTTTACTTGGCAACTTGTTTTTGTGAATATCACTTTGTGGTCGTCGTTGCATAGTTGGTTGACAGATGCTAGATTATATCTGAGTCCTTCAATGTGTAGAACATCTTTTAGCTTTCCTTTTCCAATATTTATTGACCCCTGACCACTGATGTTGAGTGAATCATCATTGCCAAACTTGACTCTACCTTTTCTTGATTTGTTTAGCTTTGATAATTTGACTACACCATTTGTTTTTATTGTGCCATTGAGTGCCTTCTCTTGCTCAGGGAGAAGTGTCATGCATCTTTTGGCATTATGGCCATCCTGTTCGCACCTTTCACACTGCTTCAAGTCTGCTAATACAGCAAACTTGTTCTTTGAAACCACTAGTTTGGGCTTCCACCAACAATCCTTGTCAGTGTGTCCTTGCTTTTTACAGTATGTGCAAGAACTCACAATAGGTGTTCTCTTCTGAATTTTGTATTGTCTCCCCCTGTATGCAGCATCGGATCTTCTCAAGTTGGAGACATATACTGGCCTTCTCCACCAGCAGTTATTTGCCTTATGACTTTAAACTGCACAATAAAGACAATGACCTTGAAACTGCCTCTTCTTGGGTCTAATCACAGCTTGTTTTCTTTTGTTCATTACTTGTTATGTAGGCAACATAGCTGGCTTCTTTGCTTATGTGACTTTCATTTCAGTCACCTTCTTCTCCTTCTTCTGTTCAGCCATTGCCCTTGGCTAGCTGACTTTCTTTTCTTTCTAAGATGTAGTAGCTATGGGCTGTTGCTCTTTAACCACATACATCATTTTTGGCCTTGGCTTTGGTTTGATAATTGTCTTCTCTTCTTCAGTTATCTTTTCCTGAGTCACAGCCTTCTTTTTCAACTTCTATGGCAAAGTCTCATTCTTTTTTTCTCTTGCAGAGCTTGTTTCTCCTACCACTTCAAACTTTTGCAAGTTCTCCTCACTCCTTTTGAGTTGTTGTTGAAGTCTCAGCAACTCTATTTCCATTTCTTCAATTGTTGAAGTCCTTGAGCCAAGCTCTATTGTAAGGTCTTCACATATTTTGATCGGTTCTTTAAATCTTCTCTTTAAGTCAATATGTTTAGCCTTTATTTCATCCTTTTGACTTTTAGCTTCCTTAGACTTTGCTTCAACTTGTTTTATATGAGCCTCCAACCTTTTATGGTTCTACCCCTTCTAATTATCTCCTTTGAAGCTGCTTCCAACTCAGCTTCAAGATCTGGTTCTTCTTCATCAACCTCCTCTTCCTCTTTAGAGGTTGAACTACCACCTTGAGCTGATGCCATAAAGGCCTGCTCATCTAATGATTCTTCATCTTCCTCCTTAGTAGCTTCTTTTTTTTTTTTGACTCACATAAGTCTTGGATGAGCCTCTCTTCTTCCTCTGTGGGTTGACAATCTTCTTACTGGACTTCTTTGATTGAATGATGATCTTCTCCATCTTGAATTCTGCTCATCATCACCATCCTCATCTTTATCATCAAGTTTCACTTTGCATTAAGAAGCAAAGTGTCCAGTCTGCCCACAATGATAACATCTCAAGGACAACTGTCCATTTCCCTTCTTAGACCCCCTTTTGAATTTCCTTGTGAAGTAAGCCAATACTTCACCTTCACTTTCTTCCTCATCATCATCATCATCATCATCCTTACTGGATGATTCTTCCTCTTCTTTTATCTTCAAGTGCTTCATAGCTTTGAAAGCTGCCTTCTTTGATACCTTCGTTGTTGCAGAGCTTTCAGCTAACTTTATCCTCATCTTATATGCAGTAAGATTGCATTGGAGATCATACAGAGACATAGAATTGAGATCTCTACTCTCCTCTATGGCTACTACCTTTGAGGCAAACCTTTCAGGCAGAATTCTCAGAATTTTCTTCACAATAGATGAGTCCTTCTTGTTCTTCCCATGACTTCTAAGATCGTTTATAGCATTAATGACCCTGTTGAAGAACTCTTGGATTGTCTCATTTTTATGCATTCTGAAAGATTCATATCTCTCCTTGAACACTTAAAGCTTAGCCCCCTTCATTCTGCCATCACCTTCATAGACTTTCTGCAATCTGTCCTATATCTCCTTGGTAGATTTGCAGTCCATAACTTTAGCATACTCAGCATTTGTTAATGTTGAAATGATGACATTTGAGGCCTTCCCATTTATCTCAAACTGCCTTAACTCCTCTGGGGTTGGGTCTTTACCTTCTTCCGGAGCAATAAAACCCTTCTGTACGCATTTCACCACGTTTATGCCCATGGTTGCAAATACCACTTGCATTCTTGCTCTCTACATATGGTAGTTGGTTCCGTTAAAGATTGGAACCTTCTTACAGTAAGTAGTGCTGGTGCTAGTACTGGCATCCATTTCTCAGTATGCTGAACAAGTTAAAACTTCTGAAACCCTTCAAACTAGTACACCAAGCTGTTAAGCTTCAAATTGGTGAACCTGGCTTTGATACCAATTGAAGTTCCCGACTTCACCCTAGGATCTACTAGTTTGTGATACTAAGAGGGGGGGTGAATCAGTATCACCACAATTCACAGGTATGTAAACAACTTCAACCTCTTCTTAAAAGCGAACTCTTTTTCAGATTCGACTAAGGTAGATCTATTGCTACCTACTAATCACAATAGTCCCCAAAGTCACCTTTCAGACACCTTGCATAATAGACAATTCAGATGTTCTTGTTTAGGTCTTCTTTTAGGTTATGACTTGGCTAATACTTTAGCTGCGTTCACAACTCAATTCAAAACACAAAACATAAAGCAAATTAAGGACACATGAGATTTACGTGGTTCCGTCAACGTGACGTACATCCACGGTGGTAGGGACTCTCCCTTACTGAGATTATCCACTATACTTGAGAATTCTAGTTACAATGGATGTCTTAATCCTCTGCTCCTTTCACTATTGCAATTACTAAGCAAGTACAATACAAAGAGTGTCACTTACTATGTCTACCCTTCTTCTAGCTTGTCTTGCCTCTGTTGAATTGAAAGGCTGCTCCACTGCCGCTTAGAAGTTCACCGCAACGCTCTCTAACCTCTCTTGAAGAAATCTGGAAATACATTGAGTTCTTTCCGATGCTTCACCGAATTCCTTCTCTAGGTTGTCTCACATAACTCCTGCTTTCACCGTCTCACGGTCTCACCTGTCTCCTATTTCACGATCTCACTGTCTCACGGCTTGCCTCACGTTTCTGGTTTGCTGTTCCACGTCTCACGGCCTGCATTACGTTTTTGGTTTGGCGTTTCACGTCTCACGGACGTTTCTAGTTTGAATGCTTTGTTGGTTTAATGACTCACGTACGTTTTTGGTTTGCACGCCTTGCTGGTCACACGCCTCACGCACCTTTTGTTCTCACGCCGACGCACGTTCTGGTCTCACGCTTCAGATCTGCACCCGCTTCGCTGTTCTCAAGCCTCACGGATACCAGATCTGCTCTCCTCGTCCGTTTCTCTCCCGGTGGTTGTATGTCTCTCCGTGTTTTCTCCTTCACCGTCGTGCCGGGTCTCCTTTCTTTTGCAGGTGGTGTTTTACCGTGCTCTGTTTTGCCGTGTTGTTTCCTTGCCGTCCACACCTCTGTTCTGGTTGTCTTGACCCTTTTTTCCATGTTGGGTTTGTCTCTCCTTTCTCCCAGTCACTATTCTTTGGCTGTGTTGTCTCCTTGTTGACCGCTGGTGTGCCAGTGGTGTGCCGTTCCTTTGCCATCCACTCTTTTCTTTAGCTGTGTCGGATTTTTCTCTCCTTCCCCTGCTCTGTCATTGGCTCACTTGGTTGGCCGAATAGGATTTTGCTGTTTACTCAATTTGGTCGTTCACCTCCTTTTTCTGTGTAGGTTGTTTGGCCGTGTACCCTCTTCACCGTCCAGCCGTTCACTCATTTTGGCTGTATCAGGGTTTCACCTTTTTCTTGTGTTTTCGCCATATACCCTCTTTCGTAGTTTTGGGTTCTCTCTTTCAGCTGGTTGTGTATTTTCACTGTCCGGTCTTCGTTCTGCCATCCAGCCCCCTTTTGCTGTGTTATTTGTTTCTCTTCTTCCCGTCCAGCAGGATCTCTCTCATCGTGCACCCCTACTTTGGCCGTATTTGTTCTGTTTTTCTTTTTGGCCGTTCCTTTTTCTCTTCTTCCCTGGTGGTCTGTTTTTGGCCTTGTCGGGTTTTCCCTCTCCTTCATCGTCACTTTGATTTGGCCGTATATTTCTTTTTCCATCCTCCCATCTTTGCCGTTCGTTTTCTCTCTCTTTGGTTGGCCAGTTGTATAGGTTTTCCGAATGGTTGAATTGCCGACCCCCTTGGTTGAACGGTTGCTTGTGTTTTGCCGAGTATCCAATTATGTCGTTCACCCTCTTGTGTTTTGCCGTGTATTCAATTGTGTTGGCCTTACCCTAGTTTTGTCTTCCAAGGTCTTTATATACTCTCTTCCATGAAACCTTAATAAGGCTTATGTGGTGGATTTACATTCTTGCCCTTACACGACGGATTTACTTTCTTACACATTTAAACTTAGTTGACAACAATTACAACCCATACAAGGCTGTGAGAACAACAATAAGATTGGCTGAAAATGAGAGTGGAACGAAGATCAAAGTATTGAGGTTAGATCAAGGCACTGAATTTACAAATAAAGCTTTTGAAGATTATCTTGAGAAGCATGGAATTCATCACCAATTGGCAGCAGCAAGAACACCTCAACAGAACGGGGTGGTAGAGAGGAAAAATAGAGCTGTGGTCGAAATGGTGAGAACTCTACTGCTGGAATCCAAGCGTCACACAAGATTTTTGACAAAAGTAACATTTATAGCTGTGCATCTACTCCATATGAGCTATGGAGTGGGAAGATGACAACAGCCAAGTATCTTAGAATATTTGGCAGCCCATGTTTTGTGAAGAATAAGGAACAAAACTTAGGAAAATTCAATGTTAGGTTTGATGAAGGCATCTTTGTGGGATACTCAACAAAGACAAAAGGTTACAGAGTTTTCCTGCATAAGCTGAGAAAAGTTATCACGTCCAGTGATGTGAGAATAGATGAGAACTAGAAAACAATGCAGAATGGAGAAGCTGAGGACAATGAAGAAGATGACTTCAAGATAGATGAAGAATCAGACCAACCTTAAGAAAAGGAACAAGAAGTAAGTTCAGACTCAGAGAAGAGTGAGTCTGAAGATGAAGAAAGAGATCCTCTTGCAACTAAAACTGTGCAAGAAAGAAAGCCAAAGAAAACGTGGACCAGTGCTCATCAAGAAAATCAGATCATAGGTGACCTATCAGCAAGAGTTACAATAAGAAGAAGAATTGTGGGAGCTATTACTTTACTCTCACAAGTTGAGCCTAAATCTGTTGAAAAGGCTTCACAAGAGCTAACTAAAGTTTTGTCCACAGAATTGTTTGAAAAGCACAGATTGAGTCAATCTGTGTAAGAAGGTACTTTGCGATTTTTTCATATTTGTAATTAGTTGGCAAAGGGGGAGAGAAGCAATAGTACAGGGGGAACTGTTAAGAAAGGGGGAGTGCATATTTAGGAGGAGTTGAAATTGCTGCATAATGGCTTTTCTTGTGAGTGTTGCTAACAATTACAAAGGGGGAGATTGTTGTTCCCACAGCCTTGTATAGGTTGTAATTGTTGTTAACTAGGTTTAAGTGTACAAGAAGGTAAAGCCACATGGAAGGGCAAGAAAGTAAATTTGTCGCGTAAGGGCAAGAACGTAAATTCGCCACGTAAGCCCTATTAGAGTTTCATGGAAGAGAGTATATAAAGACCTTGGAAGACAAAACTAGGGTAAGGCCAACACAATTGAATACACAGCAAAACACCAATGGTCGGAAGAGAGAAAACCAGCACAGCAAAACCAGCACGGCAAAACTAGCATGGCAGAATACTAACACGGCAAAAAGAAGTGAGGGGTGGACGACAAAGAGAAAACCCGAACGACTAAAAAGAAAAACAGAATAAATACGACCGAAGTAAGGGTGGACGGTGAAAATATATAACCAAAAAGAGAGAAAAAGGACGACAAAGGGGGGCGACAGCAGAACGATACGGCCATAGAAGAGAGGATGAAAAAAAAAGGAGAGAAAACCCCGGAACGACCGAAGAGGGGTGGATAAAGAGAGAGAGAAAGTCAGCAATTGAGCAAAACGGACAGCAAACTTAGACAACCAGCCGACCAAAGAGAGAAAACGTGAGGAAGGAGACGACCAAACAAAAAGACATCTAAAGCAAACCACTCGGCAAACACAAGGGAGCAAACGGCAAACCACCACCTGTAAAAGAGAAGACAGGGCTGGACAGCAACCAAAGGTGAACGGCAAATCACAAATCAGAAGGTGCTGGACGGTAAAACACAAAGGGTGATCGGCCAAAGAGAGAAAACAAGGGAGGAACGGCTGGACAGCAAGAGCTGGACGGCAAAACACAAAGGGACAGCCAAAGGGAGACAACCAGCCAACCAAAGGTGAACGTCCAAACCAATCTACATGATCAAAGGTGAACATGCAAACCAACCTACACGGCCAAACAAGGTAAATGTCTAAACGAATCTACACGGCCAAACACAACCGACGGCAAAGGGGTGGATGGCCAAGCAAGGAGGAGAATGGCCAAAGCAAGGCTGGACGGCAAGGGAGAACACACGACAAAGAGGTGTGACGGCTGGAGAAAACCGTGTGACTCACGTAAGAGAGAAGACAGCACACCGTTCGTAAGGGAAGAGAGGAGAAACCGTGAAAGAGGAGACCACCGGGAGAGCAAACCAAGCTGTCCGGAGGTGTAAAACGGACAAGTGCAAACCAGAAACGGTGGTAAGGCGTGTGACTAGCAAGGCGTGCAAACCAGAAACGTATGTGAGATGTGGAACGCCAAATCAGAAGCGTGCATGAGGTGTGTGACCAGCAAAGGGTGCAAACCAGAAACGTGCGTGAGACATGTAACGCCAAACCAAAAACGTGAGGTAGGCCGTGAGACGTGGAATGGCAAACCAGAAACGTGAGGCGAGCCGTGAGACAAGGAGACGGGTGAGATCGTGAGACGGTGAAAGCAGGAGCTGTGTGAGACAAACTAGAGAAGGAATTCGGCGAAGCATCGGAAAGAACTCAACATATTTCTAGATTTCTTCAAGAGAGGTTAGAGAGCATTGCGGTGAACTTCTAAGCGGCAGTGGAGCAGCCTTTCAATTCAATAAAGGCAAGACAAGCTAGAAGAAGCATAGTAAGTGACACTCTTTGTATTAAACTTGCTTAGTAATTGCAGTAGTGAAAGGAGCAGAGGATTAAAACATCCATTGTAACTGGAATTCTCAAGTATAGTGGATAGTCTCGATAAGGGAGAGTCCCTACCACCGTGGATGTGCATCACGTTGACGGAACCACGTAAATCTCGTGTGTCCTTAATTTGCTTTACGTTCTGTGTTTTGAATTGAGTTGTGAATGTAGCTAAAGTATCAGCCAACCCATAACCTAAAAGAAGACCTAAACAAGAACATCCGAATTGTCTATTAGGCAAGGTGTCTGAAAGGTGACTTTGGGGACTATTGTGATTAGTAGGTAGCAATAGATCTACCTTAGTCGAATCTGAGAAAGAGTTCACTTCTAAGAAGAGGTTGAAGTTGTTCACATATCTGCGAATTGTGGTAATACTGATTCACCCCCCCTCTCAGTATCACAAAGTAGTAGATCCTAGGGTGAAGTCAGGAATTTCATAAAGTAATAATGAAAAATAGTTATTGTACAGGTAAAGGAATTGGAAAACATTTTCAAGGCATCATTGCTCTAACATAGCCCAACAAATAGCGAGATTGTTCTAAAATCAAATGCTAATCCAACTAAGGTGATATTGTTCAAGGATACTTAGAAGATGAGGTGACTAACTTTGTACCATCACTAACTTGCCACTTCAAAAGTGTAAGGTTCATTAATCACACTTAAGACAACTATGATACATAAACCAAAGTCACTATTGAATTTAGTATACTGACCATCCATATGATCTTTAGAGGAGAGGAAGAAAAGTTGCTTTAAGCCTCATTGATATAGCCATGTAACACTAGCACCTTTGTATGCAATTAGCAAGCTTGGGAGATTCCTTAGTCACTTAAGTCTCTTGTAAAGTAATGCAACCTAAAACTCCTTTGTAAGTTGACACTTATGACATTTAGGGGTAACTAAGTAATAAAATGTGTGACCTTTTGTTATATGTCAACCAATACCATATGCTTATGTCATTTACACTCATAACCCTTATCTTATCACTTAAACTATCACCTTAACATTAGCCTCTATATACATGATTTATTTGAATAATATTTGTTCATGTCTTATAGTTTTTCCTTTATTATACAAGATACCAAAATGTAAGATGGATAGTTTAATCAACGCTTATATTGAAATAAAATTCGAAAGTGGCTTATTAAATAAAAAGAAAGGCATCTCCAACTAAGAAAGAGTCAATCAACTTGATCAACTTGAGTATCATAGAAGATTTAGGAGAAGTCAAAGTCAACATATGACTTCCCTCAAAAGTAGGCAAGGTATGATTTAGTTGCTCAAGGAATACATAAATGTATTTACTTGGTCATATCAAGACATGCTAAGCCTTAACAATAATATAATGATGCACAAACTCCCTTTGTGACTAGAATGCAAGTACGTATGATAGAAGCTTGGAAGGATGAAACTTCATGTATTCTTAAAAAGTAAAGAAGAAGTCAAAAAGCAATTGGAT
>CM038600.1:4556371-4575732 GCA_021533255.1 Ceriops tagal
CAAACTTACATAAAAAAGATTAGCATAAGATGTTGCTTACATTGCATGCATGTCAACCCTATTTGCATTAGTTTATAGGATTAGGGTAGTCTAGCTAGTAGAACTTGAAATTCCTTCCTTAAGGGTTTTGATGGAAGCAAAACTAAAGGAATCAAAATGGGTCAAAATCAAATAAGAGCAATTGAATCTCATTAAAGAAAATAGGCCAAGTGCAATTTATCATGAACAATTGTATCGAATATGGAAAGAAGATGTTCCCTTGGTACTTTAATGAAGGAGACTTAGTCTTCAAAAGGATTCCACGTAATCAAAGTTACTTAAGAGGCAAGTAGGCTTTAAATTATAAAGGTTCGTATGTTGTAAAAAAGAAATTCTTAAGCAGGGCATTGTTTCTAATAGATATGGATAGTGAAAACATGCCACAATTTATTAATTTAGACATAGTCATACAATATTATCTCTGAGCATCAAATTGATTAGTTATTAGTTGCCAACTAAAAATAAAAGCACAGTAAATGAGGGCAAGAAAGATGTAAGATATGAGTAGGTGGATAAGGTTTGCATGTAAGGGGCATTCAAACAATGTCAACTAAAGATCCCTAATAGAGTGTTCAAACCAAACTTAGGCCAAGATATTGGCTATACCATCAATCTTTGTTAACCTTAATAACATTACTTTTGTTGTATTTTTGTTATCATATACTAGCATATAAATAACAATTGAAAAAATTAGAATTTTCCAATAGAGTCATAACAATTAGTTGTCTTTAAATAAGAACTCTTTTTTGAACCATGACATGAATGTAAGTAACATCATTATATTTATTTGGCTAACATATACCAAAAGATATTTTCATAAAGCAAACATAACACAAATTGCATTTCTTTATTTGAGATTCCCAAAGAAGTAAGGAATTCTTTTAAATGTAATGTTAATGTCATGTTTGAAGTCTTTAGTTGATGTTAGTAAATAAAAATGGATTAAGGTTTCTTAGTAAATAAAGACTGGCAATAAAAAATTTATGTGTATTCCAAAACTCCTTAAAGATTATGAGTGTAGACATCTAGATGTATATTGCCCCTAAAGTAAGGCGATACATTCAATACAAAAGGCTCCAAGTAGTAAATTAGGAAAAGAAACAAAAAGAAAAGGGACAAAGTAAAATCAAAAGGCATGATAGATAGTAAAAAGTCCTAAAGTAATTCTAAACAACTACTATCATTGAAAGCATATATTGATCGCAAGATGCTCTCAAAATAACAAATATATATGACATGGGAAGACCCATTCTCAAAATAAAATATTTTAAGCATATTTGAACCACCACAGCCACTAAGATTAATAATTTTACACAAAATTTGAGATCATGATCTATATTGACAATTTGTGCGAAAGGGTTATACAACCATTTTAAACAAGTACAGGCCACTTGTTAATTCACATCAATAATTCATTATGAAAATTAAAAATATAATCTATGTTAGCAATTCAAAAAAAAGGGTCATGCAACCATCTCAAACAAGTGCATGCCACTTATCAATTCACATCAACAATTTTGTGTGAATTTGAGAATACAATTTATGTTGGTAACTAAAGTTCCTAACTTCACCCTAGGATCTACTAGTCTGTGACACTGAGAGGGGGGGTGAATCAGTATCACACCCCTTAAAAAAAACTCTGATAATTTAAGTCAAAATGAACTCTTTCCTAGATTCAACTAAGGTAAATCTATTATTATCTACTGATCATAATAGTCCCCAAAGTTACCTTTCAGACACCTTGCCTATTAGATGAATCAATTGTTCTTGACTAGGTCTTCTTTTAGGTTATGGGTTTGATGATTCTTTAGTTGTGTTCACAACTCAATTCAAAACACAGAATGCAAATTCAAATCAAGGACACACGTGGTTCCGTCAATGTGACGTACTCCATGGTGGTAGGGATTCTTCCTTTACCGAGACAATCCACTATACTTGAGAACACCAGTGTGGTATCCCCTATGATTACAATAGATGTCTTAATCTTTTACTTCTTTCACTATTATAAATACAAAGCAATCATAATATAAAGAGTGTCACTTACTGTGTCTACCCTTCTTCTAGCTTGTGTTGCCTCTGTTTGATTTGAATAGGCTGCTTCATTACCGCTTGGAAGATCACCAAAACAGTCTCTAACCTTTCTTGAAGAAATCTGAAAAATTCATTGAGTTCTCTCAAATGCCTTACTGAATTTCTTCTCTAGGTTGTCTCACTCAACTCCTGGTCTCACCGTCTCACGATCTCACCCATCTCTTGGTTTCACCGTCTCACTGTCTCACCGTTTCACCCTTTTCTGGTCTCACCGATTCTAGGTCTCACAGAGTGTTCTAATGTCACATGTTTCACCCTTTTCTGGTCTCACCAATTCTGGTCTTCTAGTGTGTTCTGATGTCACTCGTTTCACCCTTTTTTGGTCTCACCAATTCTGGTCTTTCGGTGTGTTTTGGTGTCACCTGTTTCACCCTTTTCTGGTCTCAGACCTCACTTGGTCTCACGTCTTACCTGGTCTCACGCCTCACCTGGTCTCATGCCTCACCTGGTCTCACGTCTCACCTGGTCTCACGCCTCACCTGGTCTCACGATGTTTCACCCTTTTCTCGTCTCCCATGTTTCTGGTTTGTTTTTCACCATCGCACGTTTCTGGTCTGCTCTCACTGTCCCACATTTTTGGACTGCTCACACCGTCACATGTTTCTGGTCTGTTTTCACCGTCGCACGTTTCTGGTCTACTCACATCGTCGGACATTTCTGGTCTCCTTTCACCATCTCACGTTTCTGGCTTTGCTGGTCTTGGTCTACTCTCACTGTCTCACTTTTCCATGTCTGGTCTCACCCGTTTCACACTTTGCTGGTCTCATGTCTCTGATTTCCTCTCTTACGGTGGTTCCACCAATTCTGGTCTGCTCTCACCGATTTTGATTTGCTTTGTTTCACTATTTTCCAGGTGAGGTCTTCCAAAAGAGATAAGTCTTGGTTTATATACTCCTTTCTATAAAAACCCTAGTAGGGCTTATTGTAGCTACGACGGATTTCCATTCTTGCCCCTCTATGTGACTTTATATTACTATTCCATTCAAAATTCAGCATTATCCTCCTTCTTAATTTATTTTTCTTGCCTTTTTCTTTCTACTGAAAACTCATCCCTTGAATGCTTGAATGAGCCACTTCTGCTTGCACACTTAAATCTGGTTGACAACAATTACAACCCATACAAGGCTGTGGGAACAACAATCTCCCCCTTTGTAATTGTTGGCAACACTTACAATAAAAGCCATTATGCAGCAGTCCTTCATAATCTTCTTAGAGTAATGATCCAGAAGCAGATGGATTACAACTCCCCCTAAATATGCACTCCCCCTTCCTTAACAGCTCCCCCTGCACTATTGCTTCTCTCCCCCTTTGCCAACTAATTACAAATTTGAAAAACCCACAAAGTAGAGATGGAGGATTCACCTGAACTTCAGGCTTTAAGAGGCATTTGCATAAACAGACTCATTTTGTGCTTTTCAAACAGCTCTGTGGACAGAAGTTTAGTTAGAATATCTGAGATTTGATCTTTAGTGCCGACATACTCCAATTGAATCGTGCCCATTTTCACTTGATCCTTGATAAAGTGATACCGGATGTCAATGTGCTTGCTCCTTGAATGTTGAATTGGATTCTTGCTGAGATCAATTGCACTTTGATTATCACAAAGTACACTCATTGGTAACTTCACTTCAACACCTAAATCTGCCAATTTTCTTTGCATCCATATCACCTGAGTATATGCTGTACAAGCAATCATGTACTCAGCCTAAGCTATGCTCAAAGCAACACTGTTTTGCTTTCTACTTCACCATGCAACACACTTTGAACCCAAGTAGAAGCTACAGCCATTGGTTGATTTTCTGTCATCTGTACTTCCTGCCCAGCTGCATCAGTGTATGCTCGGAGTTTTACAGAATCCATGGCAAGATACCACAAACCCATTTCCAGTGTCCCTTTGAGGTATCATAGGATTCTTTTTACTGCCAACACATGAGATTCCTTAGGATCAGCTTGGAATCTGCTGGCAATGCACACAGCTTGCATAAGATCAGGCCTTGATGCTATAAGGTACAGAAGGCTCCCTATCATCTTCTTGTATTCTGTAGGGCTTGTACTCCTTCCCTTCTGATCTTTTGTTAACTTGCAGCCCACTGTCATAGGGGTACTGACAGGTCTGCTATCCTCCATGCCAAACTTTTTCAGCATCTCTTTAGCATATTTTATCTGAGAAATAAAAATACCTTCTTCACACTGTTTTATCTGTAATCCAAGAAAGTAGGTCATTTCTCCAATCAATGACATCTCAAATTCCTCACTCATCTTCTGTGCAAAATCTTGGCATAACTCAGAGTGATGCCCTCCAAAGATGATGTCATCTACATATACTATGGTTATCAGTTGACCTTTCTCTGAGTTGAACACATATAGGTTATGATCAACTGTTCCTCTTCTAAAGTTTAACCTTCTCAAGTACACATCTAGCCTGCTGTACCATGCTCTTGGGGCTTGTTTAAGGCCATACAAAGCTTTTTTCAGCTTGCACACGTGTGTCTCATCCTCACTGATTTGTACTCTATTAGGTTGTTCAATATACACTTCTTCTTTCAGGAGCCCATTCAGAAAGGCTGATTTCACATCCATCTGATAAACTTTATACCTCCTATATGCTGCCAAAGCTAGGAACATTCTAATAGTTTCTAACCTTGCCATTGGTGCAAAAGTTTCATCAATATCTACTCCTTCTATTTGAGTGTAGCCGTTGCAAACCAGCCTAGCCTTGTTCCTCACCACCTTGCCATCTTCATTGTGTTTATTCCTAAACACCCATTTTGTTCCTATGACATTCTTGTTAGTGGGTCTTGGAACCAGCTCCCATGTATCATTCTTCTCAATTTGATCTAGCTCCTCATTGATAGCTTTGACCTAGGCTATGTATTGTGTAGCCTCTTCAACAGATTTAGGTTCAACTTGTGAGAGTAAAGCAGTAGCTCCCACAATTTTTCTTCTTGTTGTAACTCTTACTAATGGGTCACCTATGATCTGATTTCCTTGATGAGCACTGGTCCACGTTTTCTTTGTCTTTCTTTCTTGCACAGTTTTAGCTACAAGAGGATCTCTTTCTTCATCTTCAGACTCACTCTTCTCTGAGTCTAAACTTACTTCTTTTCCTTTTCTTCAGGTTGGTTTGATTCTTCATCTATCTTGAAGTCATCTTTTTCATTGTCCTCAACTTCTCCATTATGCATTATTTTCCAATTCTCATCTATTCTCACATCACTGGATGTGATAACGTTTCCCAGCTTATGCAGACAAACTCTGTAACCTTTTGTCTTTGCTGAGTATCCCACAAAGATGCCTTCATCAGACCTAGCATTGAATTTTCCCAAGTTTTGCTCCTTGTTCTTCACAAAACATGGGCTGCCAAAGATTCTGAGATACTTGGCTGTTGTCTTCTTCCCACTCCATATCCATAGCTCATATGGAGTCTTATCAGTATTAGACCTTAGTAAAACTCTATTCAGTAGGTGCACAGCTGTAAATGTTGGTTCTGTCCAAAATCTTGTGTGAAGCTTAGATTCCAGCAGTAGAGTTCTTGCCATTTCAACCACAGCTCTATTTTTCCTCTCTACCACCCCATTCTATTGAGGTGTTCTTGTTGTTGCCATCTGATGGTGAATACCATGCTTCTCAAGGTAATCTTCAAAAGTGTCATTTGTAAATTCAGTGTCTTGATCTGACCTTAATACTTTGATCTTCTTTCTACTCTCATTTTCAGCCAATCTTTTATATCCCTTGAAGTATTTCAAAACTTCTGACTTATGTTTGAGGTGCATGATGCAGGTCCTTCTGGAATAATCATCAACAAACAAGATGAAGTACCTCTCACCATTCAACCCTTTTGTTCTCATCCGCCCATATAAATCAGTATGTACAATGTCAAGCACTTTTTCAGAACTGAACTCTTTGATCTTATATTGCTTTCTGACCTATTTTCCTTTAGAGCATGCTGAGCAGACATACTCCCTTTCTCTCTTGAGGTCTGGAATGTCTCTGATTGCATGAGTAGTGGTTAGCTTCCTCATGTTCTTCTCTGTTAAATGCCCCAGCCTCTTATGCCAGAGTTGATTTTCTTCTTCTTTTGTAAGTAAACAGCTGTTTGTCTTATCCTCATCAATCACATATAAATTTCCAGTTGTTTTCTTCCTGGCTGCAACAGTATTGCCTTCTTTACTCTTTACTTGGCAACCTATTTTCGTAAATATCACTTTATGGTCTTCATTGCATAGTTGGCTGACAAATGTTAGATTATATCTTAGTCCTTCAACGTGAAGAACATCTTTTAGCTTTCCTTTTCCAATATTTACTGACCCTTAACCACTGATGTTGAGTGAATCATCATTGCCAAACTTGACTCTGCCTTCTTTTGACTTGTTTAGCTTTGACAATTTACTCTTGTCTCCCGTCATGTGTGAAGTGCATCCACTATCAAGGATCCACTGCTTATCCTTGTAGTCAGCTTTGAGTGCAATTTCAGATATATTAGCCACCTCCCTTTTAGCTTTATATTCCTTCTTTTGAACTGGCTGGAAGATAGCTTTCTCCTTTTTCTCAGCTTTGACAGCACCAATTGTTTTTACTGTCCCATCGAGTGCCTTCTCCTGCTCAGGGAGAAGTGTCATGCATCTCTTGGCATTATGGCCATCCTGCACGCACCTTTCACACTGTTCCAAGTCTGCCAATATAACAAACTTGTTCTTTGAAACCACTAGTTTGGGCTTCCACCAACAATCCTTGTTAGTGTGTCTTTGCCTTTTAAGTATGTGCAAGAACTCACGACAGGTGTTCTCTTCTGAATTCTGTACTGTCTCCCCCTGTACGCAGCATCGAATCTTTTCAAGTTGGAGACGTATACTGGCCTTCTCCACCAACAGTTACTTTCCTTATGACCCCAAACTCCACAATAAAGACAGTGACCTTGAAACTACCTCTTCTTGGGTCTACTCACAGCTTGTTTTCTTTTGTTCATTACTTGCTGTGTAGGCAAAGTAGCTGGCTCTTCACTTGTGTGGCTTTCATTTTAGTCACCTTCTTCTCCTTCTTCTGTTCAGCCATAGCCCTTTGCTGGTTGACTTTCTTTTCTTCATTTTTGTTTGCAACCCTAGGTTGCTTCTTCAAATCTTCTTTATTCTCAGTTATCTTCTCCTGAGTCACAACCTTCTCTTTCAACTTATGTGGCACATTTTTATTATCTTTAGGTAATACAACCTCAGATTGCTGCACTTTCTCTTCATTCTTCTTTTCTCTTGCAGAACTTGTTTCTCCTATCATTTCAAGCTTCTACAAGTTCTCTTCACTTCTTTTGAGTTGTTGCTGAAGTCTCAGCAACTCTTTCTCCATTCCTTCAATTTTTGAAATCCTTGAGCCAAGCTTTATTGTAAGGTCTTCACATATTTTGATATGTTCTTCAAATCTTCTCTTCAAGTCACTATGTTCAGCCTTTATTTCATCTTTTTGACTTTCTACATCCTCAGACTTTGCTTCAACTTGTTTTATGTGAGCCTCCAACCTTCTTATGATTCTGCCCCTTCTGATTATCTCCTTTGAAGTTGCTTCCAACTTAGCTTCAAGATCTGGTTCTTCTTCATCAACCTCCTCTTCCTCTTTAGAGGTTGAACTACCACTTTGAGCTGATGCCATAAAGGCATGCTCATCTGATGAGTCTTCATCTTCCTCCTCATCAGCCTCTTTTGTCTAACTCACATAACTCTTGAATGCGCCTCTCTTCTTCTTTTGTGGGTTGACAGTCTTCTTGTTGGACTTCTTTGATTTAAATGATGGTTTTCTCCATTTTGAATTCTGCTAATCATCACCATCCTCATCTTCATCATCAAGTTTCACTTTGCACTGAGAAGCAAAGTGTCCAGTTTGCCCACAATGATAACATCTCAAGGACAACTGTCCTTTTCCCTTCTTAGACCCCTTTTTGAATTTCCTTGTGAAGTAAGCCAACACTTCATCTTCACTTTCTTCCTTATCATCATCATCATCCTCACTGAATGATTCTTCCTCTTCTCTTATCTTCAAGTGTCTCATAGATTTGAAAGTTGCCTCCTTTGATAGCTTTGATGTTGAGGAGCTTTCAATTGACTTTATCCTCATCTCATATGTAATGAGATTGCATTAGAGATCATGCAAAGACATAGAATTGAGATCTCTACTCTCCTCTATGGCTACCACCTTTGAGGCAAACCTCTCAGGTAGAATTCTCAGAATTTTCTTCACAATAGATGAGTCCTTGTTCTTCCCATGACTTCTAAAATTGTTTACAACATTAATAACCCTGGTGAAGAACTCTTGGACTGTCTCATTTTTCTGCATTCTGAGAGATTCATATCTCTCTTTGAACACTTGAAGCTTGGCCTCCTTCATTCTGCCATCACCTTCATAAACTTTTTGCAGTCTGTCCCATATCTCCTTAGCAGATTTGCAGTCCATAACTTTAGCATACTCAACATCTGTTAATGTTGAAATGATGACGTTTGAGGCCTTCCTATTTATCTCAAACTGCCTTAATTCCTCTGGGGTTGGATCTTTACCTTCTTCTGGGACCACAAAACCCTCCTGTACGGATTTCACCACATTCATGCCCATGGTTGCAAATAGCACCTATATCTCGCTTTCCACATATGGTAGTTGGTTCCGTTGAAGATTGGAACCTTCTTGCTGTGAGTAGTGTTGGTGCTGGTACTGGCATTCATTTCTCAGTATGCTGAACAAGTTAAAACTTTTGAAACCCTTCAAACTAGTACACCAAGCTGTTAAGTTTCAAACTGGTGAACCTGTGCTCTGATACCAATTAAAGTTCCCAACTTCACCCTAGGATTTACTAGTCTGTGATATTGAGAGAGGGGTGAATCAGTATCACACCCCTTAAAAACACACTTTGATAATTTAAGCCAAAGTATTCTACTTATTTAATACTCTAGCTCTTGTCAATACGCAGGTATGTAAACAACTTCAAACTCTTCTCAAAAGCGAACTCTTTCTCATATTCGACTAAGGTAGATCTATTGTTACCTATTAATCACAATAGTCCCCAAAGTCACCTTTCAGACACCTTGCCTATTAGACAAATTGGATGTTCGTGATTAGGTCTTCTTTAGGTTATGGGTTCGATGATACTTTAGCTGCGTTTACAACTCAATTCAAAGCACATAACGTAAATTCAAAGTAAAGACACGAGAGATTTACGTGGTTCCGTCAATGTGACGTACATCCACGGTGGTAGGGATTCTTCCTCTACCGAGACAATCCACTATACTTGAGGATACCAGTGTGGTACTCCCTATGTCTGTAATGTAGTTACAATGGATGTCTTAATCCTCTGCTGCTTTCACTATTGCAAATATAAAGCAAGTATAATTCAAAGAGTGTCACTTACTGTGTCTACTCTTCTTCTAGCTTGTCTTGCCTCTATTGAATTGAATAGGCTGCTTCACTGCAGCTTAGAAATTCACCACAACACTCTCTAACCTCTCTTGAAGAAATATGGAAATACGTTGAGTTCTTTCCAATGCTTCACCAAATTCCTTCTTTAGGTTGTTTCACACAACTCTTGCTTTCACCGTCTCATGGTCTCACCTGTCTCCTGATCTCATGGTCTCATTGTCTCACGGCCTGCCTCATGTTTCTAGTTTGGCATTTCATGTCTCACGCATGTTTCTAGTTTGCACGCTTTGCTAGTCTCACACCTCATGCACATTTTTGGTTTGCTCACTTTGCTAGTTTCATGTTTCATGCCTCACGGGTTTACTTTCACCTTCACACACTTTCCAGGGGTTTGCTGTTTCGGTCACATGTTTCACACCTTCGGGATACTTTCGTCCGTTTCACACCTTCGGAATGCTTGGTTTGCTCACTCAGTCGTTTCACGCCTTTGGGATGCTCTTGTCCATTGGTGTGTCGTCTCTTCCTTACTGATGGTGCGCTGTCTCCTCTCATCGTGAGTCTTCTCTCACCGTGCATTTTCTCTTGCCATTGGTCACTTTTTTCTTTTAGCCAGTGGTGTGGTCTCACTCGTTCCAGATCTGGTCTGGTCTTACCCGTTCCAGCTCTGATCTGGTCTCACCCGTTCCAGATCTGGTCTGCTCTCACCTGTTCCAGATCTGCTGTCTTCTCTTTCAAGTGGTCTCACGGTTTTCCTCCAACCGATGGTGTCCTCTCTCTTGCCGTTGTTCACTCTTGTTTTACCGTCGACCCTGTTTTTCGTCCATTTTGTTTTGCCGTCAACTCTGTTTTGCCGTTCAACCTGTGTTTTCTCTCTTGTTGTAGGGTTTTGTCTCACCAAGGTCTCTTTGGCCGTTGGTGTGCTTTTTTTTTTGCCATGTCCTCTTATGTCTTCCAAGGTTTTGGTTTATATACTCTCTTCCATGAAAACCCTAGTAGTGCTTACTTATATTGTGATTTACTTTCTTGCCTCTCCATGTGGCTTTACTTTCTTGCCCCTTTATGTAGCTTCAAATTACTTGCTTGCTTAAATCTAGTTGACAACAATTACAACCCATACAAGGCTATGGGAACAACAACATATACTATGGTTATTAATTGGCCTTTCTCTGAGTTGAACACATATAGGTTATTATCAATTATTCCTCTTCTAAAGTTTAACCTTCTCAAATATGCATCCAGCCTGCTGTACCATGCTCTTGGGGCTTGTTTAAGGCCATACAAGGCTTTCTTTAGCTTGTACACGTGTGTCTCATCCTCACTGATTTGTACTCCATCGGGTTGTTCAATACACACTTCTTCTTTTAGGAGCCCATTCAGAAAGGTTGATTTCACATCCATCTGGTAAACTTTATACCTCTTATGTGCTGCCAAAGCTAAGAACATTCTGATAGTTTCCAACCTTGCTATTGGTGCAAAAGTTTCATCAACATCTACTCCTTCTATCTAAGTGTAGCCTTTGCAAACTAGCTTAGCCTTGTTCCTCACCACCTTGCCATCTTCATTGTGTTTATTTCTAAACACCCATTTTGTTCCTATGACATTCTTGTTAGTGGGTCTTGGAACCAGCTCCCATGTTTCATTCTTCTTGATTTGATCCAGCTCCTCATTGATAGCTTTGACCTAGGCTTTGTCTTATGCAGCCTCTTCAACAGATTTAGGTTCAACTTGTGAGAGTAAAGCAGTAGCTCCCACAATTCTTCTTCTTGTTGTAACTCATGCTGATGGGTCACCTATGATCTGATTTCCTTGATGAGTACTGGTCTACGTTTTCTTTGTTTTTCTCTTTTGCATAGTCTTAGTTGCAAGAGAATCCCTTTCTTCATCTTTAGACTCACTTTTCTCTGAGTCTGAACTTACTTCTTTTCCCTCTTCTTCATGTTGGTCTGATTCTTCATCTATCTTAAAGTCATCTACTTCACTGTCCTCAGCTTCTCCATTATGCATTGTTTTCCAGTTTTCATCTATTCTTATATCACTGGAAGTGACCACTTTTCCCAGTTTATGCAGAAAAACTCTGTAACCTTTTGTCTTTGCCGAGTATCCCACAAAGATGCCTTCATCTGACCTAGTGTGGAATTTTCCCAAGTTTTGCTCCTTGTTCTTCACAAAACATAGGCTGCCAAAGATTCTAAGATACTTGGCTGTTGTCTTCTTCCCACTCTATAGCTCGTATGGAGTCTTATTAGTATTAGGCCTTAGTAAAACTCTGTTCAGTAGGTGCACGGCTGTAAATGTTGCTTCTGTCCAAAATCTTGTGTGAAGCTTGGATTCCAGCAGTAGAGTTCTTGCCATTTCAACCATAGCTCTATTTTTCCTCTCTACCACCTCGTTCTGTTGAGGTGTTCTTACTACTGCCATCTAATGGTGAATTTCATGCTTCTCAAGGTAATCTTCAAAAGCTTCATTTGTGAATTCAGTGCCTTGATCCGACCTCAATACTTTGATCTTCTTTCCACTCTTATTTTCAGCCAATCTTCTGTATCTCTTGAAGCATTTCAAGACTTCTGACTTGTGTTTGAGGTGCATGATGCAGGTCCTTCTGCAATAATCATTAACAAACAAAATGAAGTATCTTTCACCATTCAACCCTTTTGTTCTCATTGGCCCATACAAATCAGTATGTACAATGTCAAGCACTGCTTTAGAACTGAACTCTTTGGTCTTATACTGCTTTCTGACATGTTTTCCTTTAGAGCATGCTGAGCAGACATACTCCCTCTCTTTCTTGAGGTCTAGAATGTCTCTGATTGCATGAGTAGTGGTCAGCTTCCTCATGTTCTTCTGTGTTAAGTGTCCCAGCCTCCTATGCCAGAGTTGATTTTCTTCTTCTTTTGTAAGTAAATAGTTGCTTGTCTTGTCCTCATCAATCACACATAAATTTCTAGCTGTTCTCTTCCTGGCTGCAATAATATTGCCTTCTTTACTCTTTACTTGGCAACCTGTTTTTGTGGATATCACTTTATGGTCTTTATTGCATAGTTGGTTGACAGATGCTAGATTATATTTGAGTCCTTCAACGTGCAGAACATCTTTCAGCTTTCCTTTTCCAATATTTACTGACCCTTGACCACTGATGTTGAGTGAATCATCATTACCAAACTTGACTCTGTCTTCTCTTGACTTGTTCAGCTTTGATAATTTACTCTTGTCTCCTGTCATGTGTGAAGTGCATCCACTATCAAGGATCCACTGTGTACCCTTGTAGTTAGCCTTTAGTGCAATTTCAACTATATTAGCCTCCTCCCTTTTATCTCTATATTCCTTCTTTTGAACTGGCTTAAAGATAGCTTTCTCCTTTTTCTTAGCTTTGACTGTACCAGTTGGTTTTACTGTGCCATTGAGTGCCTTCTCTTGCTCAGGGAGAAGTGTCATGCATCTCTTTGAAACCACTGGTTTGGGCTTCCACCAACAAACCTTGTCAGTGTGTCCTTGCTTTTTACAGTATGTGCAAGAACTCACAACAGGTGTTCTCCTCTGAATTTTGTATTGTCTCCCCTTATATGCAGCATCAGATCTTCTCAAGTTGGAGACATATACTGGCCTTTTCCACTAGCATTTACTTGCCTTATAACCCCAAACTTCACAATAAAGACAGTAACCTTGAAACTGCCTCTTCTTGGGTCTAATCACAGCTTGTTTTCTTTTGTTTACTACTTGTTGTGTAGGCAAGGTTTCTGGCTTCTTTGCTTGTGTGGCTTTCATTTCAGTCACCTTTTACTCCTTCTTCTGTTCAGCCGTAGCCCTTTCCTGGCTGACTTTCTTTTCTTCATTTTTGTTTGCAACCCTAGGTTGCTTCTTCAAATCTTTTTTATTTTCAGCCTTCACTGTTCCTCGCTGATCAGTCTTTTCTTTCTAAAACTTAAGCTTCTCTTTCAACTTCTGTGGCAAAGTCTCATTATCTTTAGGCAATGCAGCCTCAAATTGTTGCACTTTCTCTTCATTCTTCTTTTCTCTTGCAGAGCTTGTTTCTCCTACCACTTTAAGCTTTTGCAAGTTCTCTTCACTCTTTTTGAATTGTTGCCAAAGTCTCAGCAACTCTATCTCCATTTCTTTAATTATTGAAGTCCTTGAGCCAAGCTCCAGAGTAAGGTCTTCACATATTTTGATCTGTTCTTCAAATCAATATGTTCAGCCCTTATTTCATCCTTTTGACTTTCTGCTTCCTCAATCTTTGCTTCAACTTGTTTTATATGGGCCTCCAACCTTCTTATGGTTCTGCCCCTTCTGATTACCTCCTTTGAAGCTGCTTCTAACTCAACTTCACAATCTAGTTCTTCTTCATTAATCTCCTCTTCCTCTTTAGAGGTTGAACTACAACATCAAGCTGATGCGATAAAGGCATGCTCATCTGATGAGTCTACATCTTCCTCGTCATCGGCTTCTTTTGTTTGGCTCACATAACTCTTGAATGAGCCTCTCTTCTTCTTCTGTGGATTGGCAATCTTCTTACTAGACTTCCTTGACTTGGATGATGGTCTTCTCCATTTTGAATTATGCTCATCATCACCATCCTCATCTTCATCATCAAGTTTCACTTTGCACTGAGAAGCAAAGTGTCTAGTCTGCCCACAATGATAACATCTCAAGGACAACTGTCCTTTTCCCTTCTTAGACCCTTTTTTGAATTTCCTTGTGAAGTAAGCCAACACTTCACCTTCACTTTCTTCCTCATCATCATCATCATCCTCACTGGATGATTCTTCCTCTTCTCTTATCTTCAAGTGTCTCATAGCTTTGAAAGCTGCCTCCTTTGATAGCTTTGATGTTGAGGAGCTTTCAGTTGACTTTATTCTCATCTCATATGCAATAAGATTGCACTGGAGATCATGTAGTGACATAGAATTGAGATCTCTACTCTCCTCTATGGTTGCTACCTTTGAGGCAAACCTCTCAGGTAGAATTCTCAGAATTTTCTTCACAATAGATGAGTCCTTCTTGTTCTTCCTATGACTTTTAAGGTCGTTTACAGCATTAATAACCTTGGTAAAGAACTCTTGGATTGTCTTATTCTGAGGGATTCATATCTTTCCTTGAAAACATGAAGCTTGGCCTCCTTCATTCTGCTATTATCTTCATAGACTTTCTACAATCTGTCCTATATCTCCTTAGCAGATTTACAGTCCATAATTTTGGCATATTCAACATCTGTCAATGCTGAAATGATGACATTTGAGGCCTTCCCATTGATCTCAAACTATCTTAATTCCTTTGGGGTTAGATTTTTACCTTCTTTTGGAGGCTCAAAACCCTCCTGTACCACATTCATGCCCATGGTTGCAAATACCACCTGCATTCTCGCTCTCCACATATGGTAGTTGGTTCCATTAAAGATTGGAACCTTCTTACTGTAAGTAGTGCTGGTGCTGGTATTGGCATCCATTTCTCAATATGCTGAACAAGTTAAAACTTTTGAAACCCTTCAAATTAGTACACCAAGCTGTTGAGCTTCAAACTGGTGAACCTGAGCTCTAATACCAATTGAAGTTTCCAACTTCACCTTAGGATCTACTAGTTTGTGATACTGAGAGGGGGGGTTAATCAGTATCACACCCCTTAAAAAAACCTCTGATAATTTAAGTCAAAATGAACTCTTTCCTAGATTCAACTAAGGTAAATCTATTGTTATCTACTGATCACAATAGTCCCCAAAGTTATCTTTTAGACACCTTGCCTATTAGATGAATTGGTTGTTCTTGACTAGGTCTTCTTTTAGGTTATGGGTTTGATGATTTTTTAGCTGTGTTCACAACTCAATTCAAAACACAGAATGCAAATTCAAATCAAGGACACAAGAGATTTACGTAGTTCCATCAATGTGACGTACTCCACGGTGGTAGGGATTCTTCCTCTACCGAGACAATCCACTATACTTGAGAACACCAGTGTGGTATCCCCTATGATTACAATGGATGTCTTAATCTTCTACTCCTTTCACTATTACAAATACAAAACAATCACAATACAAAAAGTGTCACTTACTGTGTCTACCCTTCTTCTAACTTGTGTTGCCTCTGTTTGATTTGAATAGGTTGCTTCACTACCTCTTGGAAGATCACCAAAACACTCTCTAACCTTTCTTGAAGAAATCTGAAAAATTCGTTGAGTTCTCTCAAATGCTTCACCGAATTTCTTCTCTAGGTTGTCTCACCCAACTCTGGTCTCATCGTCTCACGGTCTCACTCGTCTCTTAGTCTCACCGTCTCACTGTCTCACCGTTTCACCCTTTTCTGGTCTCACCGATTCTAGGTCTCACGGTGTGTTCTAGTGTCACCCGTTTCACCCTTTCCGGTCTCATGCCTCATTTGGTGTCACGTCTCACCTGGTCTCACGCCTCACCTGGTCTCATGGTGTTTCACCCTTTTCTCGTCTCCCATGTTTCTGGTTTGTTTTTCACCATTGCATGTTTCTAGTTTGCTCTCACCGTCGCACGTTTCTGGTCTGCTTTCACCGTCGCACGTTTCTAGTCTGTTTTCACTGTCGCACGTTTCTAGTCTTCTCACACCGTCGCATGTTTCTGGTCTACTCACACCGTCTCACGTTTATGGTCTGCTTTCATCGTCGCATGTTTCTGGTTTGCTCACACCGTCGCACGTTTCTAGTCTCCTTTCACCGTCTCACGTTTCTGGCTTTGCTGGTCTTGGTCTGCTCTCACCGTCTCATGTTTCCAGGTCTCGTCTCACGTTTCCAGGTTTGGTCTCACCCGTTTCATGCTTTGCTGGTCTCACATCTCTGATTTCCTCTCTTACGATGGTTCCACCAATTCTGGTCTGCTCTCACCAATTCTGATCTACTTTATTTCACTATTTTCCGGGTGAGGTCTTCCAAAAGAGATAAGTCTTGGTTTATATACTCCCTTCTATGAAAACCCTAGTAGGGCTTACTGTAGCTGCGGCGAATTTCCTTTCTTGCCCCTCTATGTGGCTTCATATTACTGTTCCATTCAAAATTCAGCACTATCCTCCTTCTTAATTTATTTTTCTTGCTCTTTTCTTTCTACTGAAAACTCATCCCTTGAATGCTTGAATGAGCCACTTCTACTTGCACATTTAAATTTGGTTGACAACAATTACAACCCATACAAGGCTGTGAGAACAACAGTAACTTAAGTAAAAAGGTTATGTAGCCATCTCAAACAAAAATAGGCCACTTGTTATTTCATATCAATAATTAGATGCAAAATTTTAAAATGCAATTTATTAACACAAACCAATCACAAAGGTTATGTAGCCATCTCAAACAATCATATGTCACTTGTCAACTCACCTTAACAATTGTGTGCAAAATTTGAAAATGTGATCTATGTTGGCAACCTAAGTGAAAGAGTCATATAATCATCTTAAACACATACAAGACATTTATCAATTCACCTTAAGAATTTTGTGCAAAATTTGATATTGTGATCTACATTGGCAAACTAAGCGAAAGGGTTATTATTGAGCCTATCTTTGGTGGCTAATGTTGGATTTGTGGTCAATAATATTTGTATATGTGTCCTTGTTGATTTGATGTTATGAGTGCCTTTGAGATGTGTTTACTACATTTACAAAGTGTTGGCAGTTGATTCATTCAAAGGTTAAGGAAGATGGTATTGGTAGGAATGGTTGTTTAGACAGGTCAAGAGATTTAATCTTAGCAAAGCTAACTGTAGCAGCTTCAGCAACAACTGCATCAAAGCAACAGCCATGGTTTTCGAGATGGAGCTCTGCTATTTTAATGGGGCTAAGATTTATCTTGGGAAAGGCATCAAATTCAATCATTTATATTCTTAGGTATTCTTGTTTTCCAATTCAAAATGCAAGAGGTTCTTCCACAATATATGAACGACCATGTATAGGAAGCAACATAAGAAGGAGATTGCTCAAGAGGCTATAAGGAAGAGGTCACATACTACCAAGAAACCATACTCTAGGTCCATTATAGGTGCCAGCTTAGAGGTTATCCAAAAGAGGAGAACTAAAAAGCCAAAAGTTTGTGATGTTGCCAGGGAAGCTGCTCTTCGAGAAATTAAGGATCAAGAAAACAAAGGATGAAAAAAAAAACAAGGAAAGCATTGAGTCAATGGTGTTGCACTGTCTGGAGACAACTAAAATATTGACCTCAAGGTGGCTATGCAAATGCATACTAGATTGGTATTGCTGACTATTGACCCTAAATTCTAGGAGTCAATGCTGACTGTTAACTTTGAATTCAAGGAATCAATGCTTATTGTTGATGTTAAGACAACTTTAAATTTAAGGAATTAATGCTAACCATTGATGATAGGACAACCCTAAACTCAAGACTTATAAATACACATGCAGCTATTAAAAAAGGGTCAGCTATACAAGACATCTGTCAATTCACCTTAAGAATTTTGTGCAAAATTTAATATTGTGATGTACATTAGTAACCTAAGTGAAAGGGTCATGCAACCATCTTAAACAAGTATAGGCCACCTATCAACTTGCCTTAACAATTTTATGCAAAATTTAAAAATAAGATCAATGTTAGCAACTCAAATGAAAGGGTTATATAGCTATCTAAAACAAGTACATGCCACTTCTTCACCTCAACAATTCTATGTGAAATTTGAGAATGTGATTTGTGTTGAAAAACAAGTACAAGGCACTTGTCAACTCACCTTAACAATTCTATGCAAAATTTGAAAATGTGGTTTATGTTGGTAACTCGAACAAAAAGGTCATGTAATCATCTTAAACAATTATAGGCCATTTGTCAACTCACATTAACAATTCTATGCAAGATGTAAACGTGACCTGTGTTAATAGCCTAAACAAAAGGGTCATATAGTCATCTTAAACAAGCATAAGTAATATGCCAATCTATGTAAGAAATTCCCCTAGTAAATGATAATCAAAAGCCATTTTACATTAGCTTGAAATTGTGTTCTTCATTAATAACCTAAATGCAAGGGTAATGCAACCATCATAAGCAAACTCAAAAGACATATCAATGTATTTCTAATATTTCAAGTGGCCAAAAAAAATCTATTTGCACTAGCCAAAGCATGTCACAAAATCATTACACATCATATAGGTTCACTTTCTTCATGAAGCCATCAATTAGGCATCTGAAACTCCTAATAGAGTTATCGATTAAATTGCTAATAAAAGATCCTTAATAGAGAACAACACAATTTTAGGCAACATCACAAGTCTTTGAATAAGGCTTTTACATGATCATTATGGGAAAAATTATCCTTAGCATGTGAGTGAAGATTAACTACTAAAAGTTAATCAAACACACTTTATGGGCTTATTATAAAGGCATTCTTTAAATAAGCATATATGGAACTGAGGCATTTGTACATAAGTATTTTGAAGGCAAATAAAATGGGGATCTAATAAGATCTTTATTTGTCCTTTTATCCCAAAGTAACTTATAAAAATAGGTAACTATTATACCCTTATGTTGTTTGCCTTTAAAACCCCACATTGGCTCATTCTTGCAAAAGGTTAATTTTTGTGGGTCAATTAGATTATGAATTTTTTATTTAGACATATGAAAAATAAAGTAGCAAAAAATAATAACAGGAAAAATAAATAGAAATAGTAAAAAAAATAAATAGTTATAAATCAATATTTAATATATAATTATAGTTCAAAAAACAAAATATGTCTCACCATAACAAAAAAAGGAGCCGACAACCCTTTTGATTCTCAAACTAAACGCAAAGTTAAAAAATTACTTTTGGGTACCAATTATATTGTTGAACCAAAAAAAGGGCCCTTCCTTCCTCAAATACCTTAGGCAAAGCATCTAAGTGTAGCAATATCAATCTT
>CM038600.1:4575832-4633850 GCA_021533255.1 Ceriops tagal
CTCTCTCTTGAATATTCAATGGCCCAATTTGGTGTGAATTCTACAATTTAAAGGCCGTAAAATATTAAATATGCCTAGAAACAATTCCAATTATTCAATAAAAAAAAGAATCAATATCAGTCATTCAACAAAAAGTCAAGTCAAATTGAACTTTTTAGCAAAAGGCAACCAATGATTAATTATTGAGATTATGCCAATTCTCTATAAAAAGGCCTAGAATTAATTAACATGGGGAGGATTTTATTTAAAAATTTTAGGAGGCCTTTTCTTATTTTCTTTTAAAGGTGACAACTAAGGGTAACAAGGAGCACAAAGAGATTTTTTTTTTCTTTAGAAACATTTTTATGGCAACAAAAAGCATAAAGAATAGATAAAAATTGACAACCTAAAGCCATACGCCTTTACTAGTTTCACCCTTCATATTCATCACTCTTAGCTACTATTGCTACATAACACTAACATTGGTAGACTCAGTAGGTAATGATCTATTTGTTGTTGCTTTTTAAGCATCAATTAGAAATCAACAACTCGTTGCCTACAACATCAACCTCCCTTTAGCCATACCTAATCCAAAAAGAAAAACAAAAAAAAAAACTTTTTAAGCCAAATCTTGGCTTCTCACACTTGAAATCCAACCTATAACTCATGATTAAGGTATTGACAAGCTCAAAATGTGAAGGACCTTGAAAATGGTAGTTCAAGTAAGAGTAAGAGGTTTGAATTTTTCATGACATAAAAACTAAAGGGGATGTTTTGTGATGGGGAAAGAAATAAAAAGAAAAAAGGAAAGAAAAAGGGTAAAAAAAGGAAAAAGAAAGAAAAGAGAAAAGTAAAGAAAAGCCAACCAAAAAAAAAAAGAAAAAGGAAAAAGGAAAAAGGGAAAAAAGGAAAAAGAAAAGAGAAAAAGAAAAAAAGGGACATAAAGTTCTTGGTGGTAGTACTATTTTGAGATACCTTAAGTGAGCTTGCAAATACAAAATAATCATTTCCAAATTTTTTTTATTCTAATGTATTACATCATTAAAGAAAAAAAACAAGAAGCATCCTAAGTAGTAAAAAAAAAATTACATATGCTTCTTAATACAATGGTGTATGCACTTTTATAGCAAGTCATAACAAGGAGAGAGAGAAAATAAATAAAATTTCAAAAAAGAAAGTATAGAAATTAAGTCATGTGAAAAATAATACTTATGCTACATACGATGTGCATTTAGGTTGAGCATAATCTTTACTAAATGTAATTATACTTTAGAACCTTGAAGAATCTTAGTAAAGCCAAACAAATCACTTATGATATTGTAATCATACCTAAAATGATTGGTGGCAACTTGGAAGTCAATATACACACATCTTGACATTCCTATTTACCTTTCAATTTCTAATCATACAAACACCATGTTACATGACTGGAAGGTGCCTAACATTATGCCCATCATGACACATCAAAATATTAAAAGTTTTGAAATTCTCTAAAACTATTGAAAAGTCCTAGCTACACATACTTTAAAAAAATGAATTCTTACCATATCTATGTCTATTAGCCTTCTTATGTGTTCATCTCCTTTCTCTTCTTTTCTTCTTTTTTTTTAGTAGGTAAAAAGCTATATCTTAAAGAATGTATATAGTAGACACAAGAAAACCCTAAGAGACTCTTAAAAAAACTCCTAAATTATTGAGGTTACAATAAACTTGTTTCCTTAATTATGATAGAATTTCTATAATAAGTTCCAAGCTAATTCTTGAATAGATATGGTCTAAATTAGAGTCTTATGTCTTTACCAAAGTTCAATTTATAAGTTATAAACAAAGACATACTTAATTTAACTCATGATAAATTTTGTAGCAACTTCTTAACTATTTTTAAATCATTAAAAAACTAATATAGACTTGGTTGTCTTCATAACCATTGTAGGAATTAATGTGAACTTTAATTAGACTTTTGAACACCCAATTTAGTTTTTTAAAGCTCAAGTTATATCGATTTAATAAAATCCTACTCCAATTAAGATTTGGACTTTAATTTTCTACTCTATCTTTAAAGCAATATCTTAAGATCCAAACAAACTTGAATTTAGACTTACGACCCTAATTTGGAGAATTTAAGATATCTATTACAACTTCCCTGAAAATTACTTTTCTAATCTAAACCGTTAAGTTAATGAACATTTTAAAATATACAACAAAGGTTAGAATGTTAAAATACTAGAATTTTGTCTATTAAAAACATAAATTCTTAAAACTTCTCCAAAACATACTCAAGTTACAAAATATATTCTAATCAATGTAAATAGGTATAAAACTTATTAAAAACAAATAAATATAAAAGGGAATAAATAAATAAATTCTCACTCATTATTTTCTTACAAAAAGCATATATTAAGAAAATTTTTTGACAACATATATAAGTCATAAAATATATGTTAATCAGTTAAAATAGTTATAAAACTCATTAAAAATAACTAAATGTAAAAAGGAATAAACATAATAAATTCTTACTCATTAACCTTATATGGTAGTTTATAAGTGTAATGGTATATGAAAAGGAGTATTTTAAATAAATAAGGCATAATTATCATAACTTACAAAAATAGTTTATCATACCATAACATTATGATGAAATTATGAAAGATTTTTATTGTTATTTACGTATAACAATTAACACAATAGATTACTAATGTAACAAAGTGGAAATATGTTAAAATTTTCCAATTAGTAATGTTGAATATTCCTAAATAATATTTTTATTAAAGACTCAATTATAATATGACATAATTAGTAAAAGAATAATTATGCATATTATTACATTATTAAAAATTATAATCTCACCTTTGATTTGGGCATTAATGGATATGTTTAATTTAAACTATACAATTATGTATATATCCTCTCTTTTCTTTAACATAAATGAAAATTCTATTTGAAGGTATGTAAGTATAATAAAGGTCAAAAGAGAAAAATTAATTATTAGATTAAGACAAATTCTTTAGGCATATCAATGGTTTTAACATTCGTAAATTCAGATATATTATTTATATTAAATTATTTAGTTTTGTTGTACTCCTATTTTGTCTGCCTTAATCAGAAAAGAGTCTTATTCTCATTAACTTCTCCTATGTTTAGAAATGTTTAAGCATTATGTTTGAACTAAAATTATTATTAGATTGTAGTTGTTTGAAGCTCAAGCATGAAATTAGTTATATTTGAACAAAACAAAAAAAAAAAAGATAAAATAGATAAAAGGTTTAAGGTGCTTCATACCCAAAAAAAAAAGAGAGCAAACAACCCTATAAATCATCTTATTAGACCTAAAGCCATCCAACTTTGGATCCAAATTAAGGCTTAGAAAGATTGCTTTTGTAAAGAAGTGGCCAAGACCTAATCCATCATTGGACCTAGATAAGGGCCATCCATTTCTTAACCTATAATGGAGAAAAAAGTAATATCTATTACTATAGGAGCCCCCATGGCCCAATATACCAATTCTCTCACTACTTATAATACAAAGGAAAAAACCCATAAACAAGTATATTAAATATGTAAAATTATACAAGTATAGTCATGCCATGGGCTGTCTAAAGCCCAATAGATCCAAATTGTGGTAAGGTAGTCCAAAAAGACCAAAGGTAGGAACCCAGAGCTCTCTAATATAGCCTAGCCCACCAAAAGGCTTCCAACCCTCTTATCAAGGCCTAATGATCTAGTCCAAATGCAAATCTCACAAAATCTATTAGACATAAGAAAAAAAAAAAGGATTCTTAGCCATTTAACAAGATCAAGGTAGGGACAAAGTCCCTTAAGATAAGTATCCTAAAACCAACCAATAACAAAAAGGCAAGTGTTGTTCCCACAGCCTTATATAGGTTGTAATTGTTGTCAACTAGGTTTAAGTGTGCAAGAAAGTAAAGCTACGTGGAAGGGCAAGAAAGTAAATTCACCGCGTAAGCCCTATTAGGGTTTCATGGAGTAGAGTATATAATAGTCTTGGAAGACAAAGAACAAGGGGTCGACAATATTAAGCATTCAGAAAAACTTAGACAACCGACCAACCAAAGAGAATACCATACCCTATGCGGAAGAACATCATGGGCAAGGACGAAGAGAGTGAACAGTGCAGTCGACGGACCAAGAGAGTGAACAGTGCAGTCGTGAACAGTATCTGTCGTTAGAGAAAGAAGGAGAGAGACGGTTGACGGCCGGGCTAAACGAAGAACAAAGGTGGATGGCCGAAACAATTGAGTAGCCGTCGATGGGAAGGAGAAGAAAACACAACCATTGATGGTCGGAAAATCTAGCAAAAAGGCAAATCTGTTGAGAGAGAAGGAGGTGGCCGAAGGGGGGTTGAACGTTGAACGTAAGACGACCGAACTGGAACGAGAAGAGACAAAATCGGGAACGGGTGAGAGAGATCCGGCGGCTAGACGTTGGAAGAGAGAGAAACAGACGGTCAGAAAAACAGAGAAACCGGTCGACGGGAAGAAAACCGAGAATGGGCGAAAAAGGCTGGATGGCAGGACAAAGAAAAGTAGACCATTGGCAGAAAAGGGAGGAAATCCGGCCAAGTGGGTGAACGGAAAAATGAAATCCGGTGAAGAGAGAGAAATTCGGCAAAGAGAGAGAAATCCGGCAGAAGAGAGAGAAATCCGGCAGTAGGAGAGAGAAATCCGGCTAGACAATAAGAGAGAGAGAAATGGACAGGTGAGCCGTGAGACAGTGAGATCGTGAGACAAGGAGACGGGTGAGATCGTAAGACGGTGAAAGCAGGAATTGTGTGATACAACGTAGGAATTTAGCGAAGTATTGAACTCAACGTATTTCCAGACTTATTCAAAAGAGGTTAGAGAGCGTTGCGGTGAACTTCTAAGCGGCAGTGGAGCAGCCTTTCAATTCAACAGAGGCAAAACAAGCTAAAAGAAGGGTAGACACAGTAAGTGACACTCTTTGTATTGTACTTGTTTAGTAATTGCAATATTGAAAGGAGCAGAGAATTAAAGACATCCATTGTAACCTGTATTCACAAGTATAGTGAATAGTCTCGGTAGAGGGAGAGTCCCTACCACCATGGATGTACGCCACATTGACGGAACCATGTAAATCTCGTGTGTCCTTAATGTGCTTTACTTTCTGTACTTTGAATTGAGTTGTGAACGCAGCTAAAGTATCAGCCAACCCATAACCTAACGAAGACCTAAACAAGAACATCCGTATTGTCTATTAGGCAAGGTGTCTGAAAGGTGACTTTGGGTACTATTGTGATTAGTAGGTAACAATAGATCTACCTTAGTCGAGTCTAAGAAAGAGTTTGCTTTTAAGAAGAGGTTGAAGTTGTTCACTTACCTGCGAATTGCGAATTGTGGTGATACTGATTCACCCCCCCTCTCAGTATCACAAACTAGTAGATCCTAGGGAGAAGTCAGGAACTTCAATTGGTATCAGAGCACAGGTTCACTAGTTTGAAGCTTAACAGCTTGGTGTACTAGTTTAAAGGGATCTAAAAGTTTGACTTGTTCAGCATACTGAGAAATGGAAGCTGGTACCAACACTAGCATTACTGACAGCAAGAAGGTTCCAATCTTTAATGGAACCAACTACCACATGTGGAGAGCGAGAATGCAAGTGGTATTCACAACCATGGGCATGAATGTGGTGAAATGCGTACAAGAGGGTTTTGTGGCTCCGAAAGAAAGTAAAGACCCAACCCTAGAGGAGTTAAGGCAGTTTGAGATAAATGGGAAGGCCTCAAATGTCATCATTTCAGCATTGACAGATGTTGAGTATGCTAAAGTTATGGATTGCAAATCTGCCAAGGAGATATGGGACAGACTGCAGAAAGTCTATGAAGGTGATGGCAGAATGAGGGAGGCTAAGCTTCAAGTGTTCAAGGAAAGATATGAATCTCTTAGAATGCAGAAAAATGAGACAGTCCAGGAGTTCTTCACTAGGGTTATTGACGCTGTAAATGACCTTAGAAGTCATGGGAAGAACAAGAAGGACTCATTTATTGTGAAGAAAATTCTAAGAATTCTGCCTGAGAGGTTTGCCTCAAAGGTAGCAGCCATAGAGGAGAGTCGAGATCTCAATTCTATGTCTCTGCATGATCTCCAGTGTAATCTCATTGCATATAAGATGATGATAAAGTCAGCTGAAAGCTCTGCAACAACGAAGGTATCAAAGGAGATAGCTTTCAAAGCTATGAGACACTTGAAGATAAAAGAAGAGGAAGAATCATCCAGTGAGGATGATGATGAGGATGAGGAAGAAAGTGAAGGTGAAGTATTGGCTTATTTCATAAGGAAATTCAAAAAGGGGTTTAAGACGGGAAAATGACAATTGGCCTTAAGATGTTATAGTTGTGGGAAGACTGGACACTTTGCTTCTAAGTGCAAAGTAAAGCTTGATGATGAAGATGAGGATGATGATGATGAGTCGAATTCAAGATGGAGAAGGTCATCATTCAAATCAAAGAAGTCCAGTAAAAGGACTGCCAACCCACAGAGGAAGAAGAGAGACTCATTTAAGAGTTATGTGAGTCAGATAAAAGAAGCTGATGAGGAGGAAGATGAAGAATCATCAGATGAGCATGCCTTTATGGCATCAGCTAAAGGTGGTAGTTCAACCTCTGAAGAGGAAGAGGAGAGTGATGAAGAAGAACCAGATCTTGAAGCTGAGTTGGAAGCAGCTTCAAAGGAGATAATCAAAAAGGGTAGAACCATAAGAAGGTTGGAAGCCCATATAAAACAAGTTGAAGCAAAGTCTAAGGAAGCTGAAAGTCAAAAGGATGAAATAAGGGCTGAACATATTGACTTGAAGAGAAGATTTGAAGAACAGATCAAAATATGTGAAAACCTTACAGTAGAGCTTGGCTCAAGAACTTCAACAATTGAAGAAATGGAGATAGAGTTGCTGAGACTTCAGCAACAACTCAAAAAGAGTGAGGAGATCTTGCAGAAGTTTGAATTGGTAGGAAAAACAAGCTCTACAAGAGAAAAGAACAATGAGACTTTGCCACAGAAGTTGAAAGAGAAGGCTGTGACTCAGGTGAAGATAACTGAAGAAGAAAAGACAGTTATCAAACCAAAGCCAGGGCTAAGAATGATGTATGTGGTTAAAGAGTAGCAGCCCATAGCTGCTACGTCTCAGAAAGAAAAGAAAGTCAGCCAGCAGAGGGCTACGGCTGAACAGAAGAAAGAGAAGAAGGTGACTGAAATGAAAGTCACACAACCAAAGAAGCCAGCTACTTTGCCTACACAGTAAGTGATGAACAGAAGAAGACAAGCTGTGATTAGACCCAAAAAGAGGCAGTTTCAAGGTCATTGCCTTTATTGTGGAGTTTGGGGTCATAAGGCGAGTAACTGCTGGTGGAGAAGGTCAGTATATGTCTCCAACTTGAGAAGATACAATGCTGCATACAGGAGGAGACAATACAGAATCCAGAAGAGAACACCTATCGTGAGTTCTTGCACATACTGTAAAAGGCAAGGACATACTGACAAGGATTGTTGGTGGAGGCCCAAACCAGTGATTTCATAGAACAAGTTTGCTATATTGGCAGACTTTGAGCAGTGTGAAAGGTGCGGGCAAGATGGCCATAATGCCAAGAGATGCATGACACTTCTCCTTGAGCAAGAGAAGACGCGTAATTGCACAGTGAAAACAATCGGTGCAGTCAAAGCTGAGAAAAAGGAGAAAGCTATCTTCCAACCAGTTCAAAAGAAGGAATATAAAGCTAAAAGGGAGGTGGCTAATATATCTGAAATTGCACTCAAAGCTGACTACAAGAATAAGCAGTGGATCCTTGACAGTGGATGCACTTCACACATGACGGGAGACAAGAGTAAATTGTCAAAGCTAAACAAGTTAAGAGAAGGCAGAGTCAAGTTTGGCAATGATAATTCACTCAACATCAGTGGTCAGGGGTTAGTAAACATTGGAAGAGGAAAGCTGAAAGATGTTCTGCATGTTGAAGGACTCAGATATAATCTAGCATCTGTTAGCAAACTATGCAATGAAGACCATAAGGTAATATTCACAAAAATAGGTTGCCTGGTAAAGAGTAAAGAAGGCAATACTATTGTAGCTGGGAAGAGAACAGCTGGAAATTTGTATGTAATTGACGAAGAAAGAGATCCTCTTGCAACTAAGACTGTGCAAGAAAGAAAGCCAAAGAAAACGTGGACCAGTGCTCATCAAGAAAATCAAATCATAGGTGACCTATCAACAGGAGTTACAACAAGAAGAAGAATTGTAGGAGCTACTGCTTTACTCTCACAAGTTGAACCTAAATCTGTTGAAGAGGCTACACAAGATCTAACTAAATCTCTGTCCACAAAGCTGTTTGAAAAGCACAGAATGAGTCTGTCTGTGTGAATGCCTCCTCAAGTTTGAAAATCAGGTGAATCCTCCATCTCTACTTTGTGAGTTTTTCAAATTTGTAATTGGTTGGCAAAAGGGAAGAGAAGCAACAGTGCAGGGGGAGCTGTTAAGAAAGGGGGAGTGCATATTTAGGGGGAGTTGAAACTGCTGCATAGTGGCTTTTGTTATGAGTGTTGCCAACAATTATAAAGGGGGAGATTGTTGTTCCCACAGCCTTATATAGGTTGTAATTGTTGTCAACTAGGTTTAAGTGTGCAAGAAAGTAAAGCCACGTGGAAGGGTAAGAAAGTAAATTCACTGCGTAAGCCCTATTAGGGTTTCATGGAGTAGAGTATATAATAGTCTTGGAAGACAAAGAACAAGGAGTCGGCAATATTGAACATTCAGAAAAACTTAGACAACCTACCAACCAAAGAGAATACCACACCCTACGTGGAAGAACACCACGGACAAGGACGAAGAGAGTGAACAGTGTAGTCAACGGACCAAAAGAGTGAACAATGCAGTCGTGAACAGTATCTGTCGTGAACCGTGCCGCCGAGTGAACAGTACCATCGTGAGAGAAAGAAGGAGAGAGATAGTTGACGGCCGGGCTGAATGAAGAACAAAGGTGGACGGCCGAAACAATTGAGTAGCCGTCGACGGGAAGGAGAAGAAAACGCAACCATCGATGGTCAGAAAATCGAGCAAAAAGGCAAATCCGTTGAGAAAGAAGGAGGTGGCTGATCGTTGAACGTAAGATGGCCAAAAGGCGGCTGAGGAAGGTGAGTCGTGAGGGAGACCAGATCCGAATTGGAACGAGACGAGACCAGATCGGGAACGGGTGAGAGAGATCCAGCGGCTAGACGTTGGAAGAGAGAGAAACAGACAGTCGAAAAAACAGAGAAACCGGTCGATGAGAGAGAAAACTGGGAATGGGCGAAGAAGGCTGGATGGCAGGACGAAGAAAAGTAGACCACTGGCAGAAAAGGGAGGAAATCTGGCCAAGTGGGTGAACGGAAAAGTGAAATCCGGCGAAGAGAGAGAAATCCGGCAGTAGGAGAGAGAAATCCGGCTAGACAGAAAGAAAGAGAGAAACGGACAGGCGAGCCGTGAGACAGTGAGATCGTGAGACAAGGAGACGGGTGAGACCATAAGAAGGTGAAAGCAGGAATAGTGTGATACAACGTAGGAATTCAGCGAAGCATTGAACTCAATGTATTTCCAGACTTCTTCAAAAGAGGTTAGAGAGCATTGCGGTAAACTTCTAAGCGGTAGTGGAGCAGCCTTTTAATTCAACAGAGGCAAGACAAGCTAGAAGAAGGGTAGACACAGTAAGTGACACTCTTTGTATTGTACTCGCTTAGTAATTGCAATATTGAAAAGAGCAGAGAATTAAAGACATCCATTGTAACCTGTATTCACAAGTATAGTGGATAGTCTCGGTAGAGGGAGAGTCCCTACCACCATGGATGTACGTCACGTTGACGGAACCACGTAAATCTCGTGTGTCCTTAATGTGCTTTACTTTTTGTGCTTTGAATTGAGTTGTGAACACAGCTAAAGTATCAGCCAACCCATAACCTAACGAAGACCTAAACAAGAACATCCGTATTGTCTATTAGGCAAGGTGTCTGAAAGGTGACTTTGGGGACTATTGTGATTAGTAGGTAGCAATAGATCTACCTTAGTCGAGTCTGAGAAAGAGTTTGCTTTTAAGAAGAGGTTGAAGTTGTTCACTTACCTGCGAATTGCGAATTGTGGTGATACTGATTCACACCCCCTCTCAGTATCACAAACTAGTAGATCCTAGGGAGAAGTCAGGAACTTCAGCAAGCCTCCTAAAAAAGAAAAGGGCTTTGCTCAACAAAGTAGGGAACACTTTTTGAAAATTAAACTTAGGAAGATATCCATAATCACTAACCTTTTTTGAGGTTTATCATACAAACACCCCATTAATTATAATTACTCTCCTTTGTCTCAAGGCGATGATGGCTGTTTTAGGTCTCACACTGAGAGGGGGGGTGAATCAATGTGAGATATTCTTTTTTAACAAATCGATCTGGATTTAACCTCTGCAACTTGTTAGACCCGATGATCCATTTTTTTTTTATTTTTCTTCTTTATGTAAGCGTGACTGTATGAATATAAATTAATGCGAAAGCATCCAAGCATACACGATAATTTTTATGTGGTTCACCTATAATGTGTAAGGTACGTCTATGGTGTGATAAGATCCCTCTTAAATCACATAATCCATTATTCATATGAAGGGATACAATAATATTGTGGAAGAATCACTTTTTCACCACTTATGGAAGGACTACTCCATGACACTTACAACGATCTCCTGATCACTCCAAAGGTATCTCACCCTGTTTTTCAACAAATTTATCAACAATTAATGGTAAAACCTCTCCTAGAGAACAATCACTCAACGTGTGCAGATTGCTAGAGCAGAATATGGATCTTCTCCTTCCTTCGTTACCGGTGTGGTCTCACATGCTATCGATGCTGCCTATACTTGAAGCTAATGCTATTCGTACACATTGTCATTGCTGTCTGCACGCGCTGCTAATGCTATCTGCATGCGTTGCCACTGCTGTTCATGTGTGCTGCACCTATTATCCATGCGTGGCGCCGCTATTGTTTATGCACAATGCTAATGTTGTCCACACACATTGTTACTGCTGTTCGTGTGTGCTACTAATGTTGTCCGCGTGTGCTACTAATGCTATCTGCACGCACTGCTATTGCTTTCTGCATGCACTCCGCATGCGTTACTCCTGCTATTCACATGTACAGCTACTACTGTCCATTTGCGTTGCTGCTACTATTTGCATGCACTCCGCACGCGCTATTCCTGTTGTCCACAGGCACTGTGGCTGTTTATCGTACATGCTGTTTCGGTTGTTGGCGCGTGCTATTCTTGCTATCCGAGTGCGCTGCTGCTGTTTACTCGCCCCACTGCTGCTATCCACCCACTCTGCTACTATCTACTCACCCTGTTGCTGTTATCAGCCTGCGTTGTTGCTGTTTGCTCATGTTGCTATCCGTGCGCGATGCAGTTATTTTCTCGCACTGTTATTGCTATCCGTGCATGTTACAGCTGTTTTCTCGTGCTGCTGCTACTATCCTTGCGAGCTACAGTTGTCTTCTTGCATTGCTGTTGCTTTTTCTGCGTGTTGCAGCTGTCTTCTCTTGCTGCTACTACTATTTACGCGGGATGCAGCTATTTTCTCATGTCTGCTGGTGCACCACCTAATGTTGCACGTTGGTTGCTGGTGCAGGACCCTTGTGCTACTGCTTCACCTTCTGCTGGACTCATAAGCTACTGTTGCCTCCTCCTAGTTTGTCTTCCTTGGCTGCTTTGTTAGTTTACTGGCGTGGCTGCTGCCTTGGTGAGGGTTTGCTAGTGCGGCTGCTATCTTAGTGGTGTTTGTTGGTATGACTGCTGTCTTGGTGAGGGTTTTCCTAGTGTGATGGTCAGCTACCTTGCTCTCTTTCTTTTCCTTCTTAGCCAACTGTACCTTGCTATTTCTCCTTGGTGGCTACTGCACTCTCCTTGGCCAGCTGCCTTGCTGCCTCTCCTTATTGGCTATTATACTCTCCTTGGTCGGTAGCCTTGCCTTCTTTCTTTCTTTCCTTGGCTAGCTACCTTGCCCTTTTTCTTTTTCTCCTTAGTCGGCTACTTTGCTGCCTTTTTCTTTCTCTTTTTGGTTGGCTGCCTTGCTTTTTTTGTTCACTCAATTTTCTGCAGCCCATCTTTTCTTTTTGCAAGACACCTAGGGTTATTTATAGAGCCTTGGGATTAAGGCTACACGATTATCAACGGTCATCATTAATTCCCATATGTTGCCCTACAATTAACGGTCAAATTTGAGTCCTAAAATTTAGGGTCAATGGTCAACAATTAATCTTGACCCCCTAAAATTTAGGGTCACGGTCAACATTGATTCCTCAACGCCAGGGTTGACCTATCATCACCAGTTTCTCCCAATAACCTCACTACATCTCAACGGCATTCATAACATTAAATCAACACATATAACTATGTGAGATGGTGTTGACAACAAATCCAATAATAGCCATCAAAGGTGGGCTTAACAATCTCCCCCTTTGAATTTATTGGCAACACATTAAATCCAACATTTACAACTACCCTTGCATATTGTCACAGCTCCGCCTGAAACATACGTCTCCCTTAACTAGATTTAACTCCACCTTTTTGCTTCTTCCCCTTGACAATTTCTCCCCCTTTATTCATCAAGCTACACCCCCTTTTAATCAGTATATACTTTCTTTGGATTTATGCAAAATATCTCCCTCTTTGAAAACAAATCCAAAAAATAATAAAAAAGGGAAAGGGAAAGGGGTTAGAAAATACCTCACTTTTTAGGAATTGGTTGAACACATAGGGTTAGCCTTAGCTTTTGGAATATCTCTCTTGATAGAGTTTTAGTGTATATATTTGCCACTTGCTCTGCAATAAGTACATACTCCAGCTTCATTTTTCTCCACCTTTTCTTTAATGAAGTGGTACTTGATTTCAATATGTTTAGTTTTAGAGTGTTGGACAGGATTCTTTAACAAATTTATGGCATTCTGGTTGTCATAACCAATCAGTAATGGTAGCTATACATCCATTTTCATATCTTCAAGTTGTTTCATCCATAGCAATTGAGTACAAGCCTGAGTCACAGCCACATATTTAGCTTCTACAATACTTAAAGTTACTGAATTTTGCTTCTACCTATGCTATGAAACACATCTATTGCCTAAATAAAATGCAGCATCGGACGTTGACCTTTTGTCATCACAATTTCCATCCCAATTTGCATCTATATAACCATACAAATTAAGCTGTCTGCTCCTATAATTTCTTATGCCCTTCACATACATTAGAATTCTTTTAGCTGCTACAAGATGGGACTCCTTAGGGTCACTTTAAAATCTAGCATAAATGGTTATAGCAAAAACAATATCTAGCCTTGATGTTGTCAAATATAGTAAACTTCCAATCAACTTCCTGTATTTCTTCTGATCAACCATGTTGCCTTTTTTATCCTTGCTTAACTTAATTCCAATCGTAATGGGAGTGCTTACTTCTTTTAAGTTCTCAATCCTAAACCTTTTTAATAACTCATAAGCATACTTTTCTTGGGAGAGAAAATTTCTAACCTCGCTTTGCAGCACCTATAATGCTAAGAAGAATTTCATTTCACCAAGCATGAACATCTCAAACTTCTTCTTCATCTGCTCGACAAAGGCAATGCACAAGGCCTCTTTTTTTTGTAGTAAAGATTATGTCATCAACATAGACCACAACAATTAACCAACCCTGGTTGTCTTCCTTTATATACAAGTTGCTATCCACATTTCCTTTTCTGAACTTCATATTCCTAAGGCATGTATCCAACTTGGAATACCATGCTCTTGGAGCTTGCTTTAAGTCATATAAAGCCTTGTTCAATCTATACACACTTGAACCATCATGATCAAGTATAAAACCATCAAACTGTTTGATAAATACCTCCTCTTTAAGCTCTCCATCCAAAAATATAGACTTCACATCCATCTAATAAACTTTGTAGTTCCTTTGAGCAATAATGGTCATAAATATTCTGATTGCTTCAAGTTTGGCCACCAAAGCAAAGGTCTCTTTAAAGTCAACACCTTCTAACTGTGAGCACTCAGCTCTTTAATTCTCTTCAAGCACTCCTTCTCTTTTGCTTCAAACTCCTTTACCTTTACCTAGAGATTAAATTTATCAGCATAAGAATTTTCACATAGTTTCTTAAGAGGAATTACCTATTTTTCCAGCTTGCTATTTTTACATAAACAAGCACTCAACTTATTCTCAAGTTGATCCAACAACTCATCCTCATCCTCTTCTGTTGATTTCTCCTCACTTGAAGATTCTTGATTATCATCTACTTGAGCGACCAACATATCCTTTGCAACCTCATCATTGAAATCATCATCACTTTCTTCTTCAGAATCTTCCTCCTCCAGCTTGCTCAAGAAATTTCTTTTTTGAGATCTAAAGAACTTCCTTTTCCCTTTAGCAGCTGAATTTCCAGCTTTAGAGTAGTTAGATTGCTTTGTCCTCCTCCTTGGGACCAGCTTATCATCATCCTCACAATTTGCTTTTCTTCTCTTTAGGTAGTCAACGGCAAAGTTCCCAATTGCTCCACAGTTAAAGCACTTCAAGGGTAATTTTCCCTTGTACTTTTCTTTTCCTTTCCTCAAGTTCTTAGTGACATATGTTGCTGTCGGACTTCTCTTCTTGGTCTTTAATCATTAATTTCCTCATTGCCTTGAAAGCCAGCTCCTTCTCCACCTTAAACTTCTTTTCTTCTTCATTGGTGCTATTCCCATTTCATAAGCCACTAATATGCTATATAGGTCATCTAAAGGCAACCTATTTAGATCTCTATCTTCTATGGAAAAGACTTTGGCATTGTAAATTTTCAGCAAAGTTCTAAGTATTTTCCTTACCACAATAGCATCATAGATCTCCTCTCCATAGCCTCTGATAGAGCATATAATTTCATTGACTCTTGCGAAGAACGCATCTATAGTCTTATCATTTTGCATTTTTATGTCTTTGAATCTGTCCCTCCAGATTTGTAGCTTGGCTTCCTTCATAACCTTGTCTCCTTCATAGATATTCTTCAATTTGTCCCAAATTTGCTTGGCTATGTTGCACCTTATCACCTTGGTGAATTCTTTATTAGATAGGGAGGCATATAAGGCATTTCTCGCCTTTCCATCACACTCCAAGTTCTTTTTATTAGCCGGCGTCATTAGATCACCTTCAACAATAAGAATGAAGCCACTAGCAATAGACTCAAACATATCAAGACCAAGGGACATCAGATATAGGAGCATTCTATTCTTCCATAACTGAACTTAACCAATGTCCTTTTAGAAGTCTATAACTGACTCATATTTGAAACATGACTGGAAACAAAGCTAATCATCTAATAAATGAAGCACATTTTTCTTTTCCCATACCCTCTCATAAACACCCAACAACTCTTAAGAATACTTTAAGCCATGTCGAACCCTCCCCTTTTTGTAGGAAATAAAATTCCCTAAACCATAAAAATTTAGTGCCTTTAAATCATAAACCAAACTAAACTTAAAATGTCCATTTTTGTCTCACCTCAGCAATGTCGAGATCGATAGAAGATCTTGTAGTTTCAATTTTTTAGCACCACTATAAAAACATATCACCTCCAAAATGACTTCTTAAACCTATTAAAATTACACCAAAAAACAAATCCAACACTAGCCATCAAAGGTGGGCTCAACAATCTCCCCCTTTGGATTTGTTGGCAACACCATTTCACACAGTTATATATGTTGATTTGATGTTATGAATGTTATTGAGATATAACGAGGTCATTGGGAGAAAACAGAAATGACAAGTCAACCATATTGTTGAGGAGTCAATTTTGACTTTGACCCTAAATTTTAAGGGTCAAGATTAACCGTTGACTGTTGACCATTGACCCTAAATTTTAGGACTCCAATTTGGCCGTTAATTGTAGGGCAACATGTGAAAATTAACAATGACCGTTGATGATCATGTAACCCTAATCAACAATGCATATATAACAACCTTTAACATTTATAACTCCCCTTACACATTGTCACAACTCCCCCTGAAACATACATCTCCCTTAACTAGGTTTAACTCCCCCTATCAGCTTCTCCCCCTTAATAATTTCTCCCCTTTTATTCATCAAGTTACATCCCCTTTTAATTAGTATATACTCTTTTTGAATTTATGCAAAATATCTCCCCCTTTGACAGTAAATCCAAAGAATAATAAAAGAGGGAAGAGGAGAGGGGTTAGAAAATACCTTAGCTTCTAGGGGTTGGCCGAACACATAGGGTCAGCCTAAGCTTTTGGAATATCTCTCTTGATAGAGGTTTAGTGAACATATTTGCCACTTGCTTCGCGATAAGCACATACTCTAACTTTACTTCATTTTTCTCCAACTTTTCTTTAATGAAGTGGTACTTGATTTCAATATGTTTAGTTCTGGTGTGTTAGACAGGATTCTTTGACAAATTGATGGCACTCTGGTTGTCACAGCTAATTAGCAATGGTAGTTGTACATCCACTTTCATATCTACAAGCCGTTGTTTCATCCATAACAGTTGAGTACAAGCCTGAGTCACAGCCACATATTCAGCCTCTGTAGTACTTAGAGTCACTAAATTTTGCTTTTTGTTATGCCATGAAACACATTTACTGCCCAAATAAAATGCACCATCGGACGTTGACCTTTGTCATTATAATTTTTAGCCCAATTTGCATCTGTATACCCATACAAATTAAACTGTCTGCTTCTATCATAAAGCAACCCACAATTTGTTATACCCTTCATATACCTTAGAATTCTCTTAGCTGCCACAAAATAGGACTCCTTAGGGTCACTTTGAAATTTAACACAAAGGGTTACAACAAAAACAATATCATGCCTTGATGTTGTCAAATACAGTAAGCTTCCAATCAATTTCTTGTATTCCATTTGATTAACCATGTTGCCTTCTTTATCCTTACTTAACTTAGTTCCAACTGTAATGGGAGTGCTTACTTCTTTAGAGTTCTCTATCCCAAACCTTTTTAACAGCTCACAAGCATACTTTTCTTAGGAGAGAAAATTTCTAGCCTCACTTTGCAACACTTGTAATCCTAAGAAGAATTTCATTTCACAAGCATGAACATCTTAAACTTCTTCTTCATTTGCTCTGCGAAGGCAATGCACAAGGCCTCCTTTTCTGCAGCAAAGATTATGTCATCAGCATAGACCACAACAATTAACTAACCTTAGTTGTCTTCTTTTATATATAAGTTGTTATCCACATTCCCTTTTCTAAAATTCATATTCTTAAGGCATGTATTCAACTTGGAATACCATGCTTTTAGAGCTTGCTTTAAGCAATAAAAAGCCTTGTTCAATTTGCACACACTTGAACCATTATGATCATGTATAAAACCATCAAGCTATTTGATAAATACCTCCTCTTCAAGCTCTCCATTCAAAAATGCAGACTTCACATCCATCTAATAGACTTTGTAGTTCCTCTAAGTAACAATGGCAATAAATATTCTGATTGCTTCAAGTCTAGCCACCGGAGCAAAGGTCTCTTCAAAGTCAACACCTTTTACTTATAAGTAGCTTTTGCAGACAAGTCTTGTCATGTTTCTTACCACCTTACCTTTTTCATTAAGCTTATTTCTGAACATCCACTTGGTTCCAATGATGTTTTTCCCTTTAGGTCTAGGTACTAAACACTAAGTGTTGTTCTTTTCAATTTAGTCAAACTCCTCATTTATAGCACACACCCATTCCTTTTGCTTTAGTGCTTCTTCCACAAACTTGGGTTCAACCTTAAAAATCAATGAGGTTTGTTCACCACACCTTAGTCTTCTTTTAGTTTGCATAGAGTCCTTTTTCCTACTAATAATGTTTTTGGCCTCAACTTTAACTCTAACTTTTCTATAAGTTGGGAAATGCCTTGATTCTTCTCCTTCATCACTTGTAACTTGAGACTCAACATCTTCCTCATGATGAATGGCCTTAGATTCATCACTGTTAGACTCTTATCGATTGTCATACATGGCATCTTCAGCTTCTATATGTCGTGATTGCATTACAGCACCATCTTTAATCACTTTAACATCGAAGTCATCTACCATTTTCAGCAACCTTTTGTTGTAGCATTTAAAGCCTCTTCTATTTGGTACATAGCCTAAGAATATGCCTTCATTAGCCTTCTCATCAAATTTGCCAAAATGCTTACCTTTCACTTTAATGAGGCACGGGCTCCCAAACACTTTAAAATGTTTAATAGTTGGCTTCTTTCCATACCACAACTCAGGGTGTCTTCTTAGTATGTGGTCTCATTAGGCATCTGTTTTGAAGCTGAGTTGCAGTGGTGATAGCCTTTCTCTAGAAGCCATATGATGTACCATGCTCAGCCAACATGTTCTTGCCATCTCCACTAGGCTTCTATTCTTCCTTTTGGCCACTCCATTTTGTTGAGGTGTGTAAGGACTAGTATATCATGCTTCACTCCTCCAAATAATCTTCAAATTCACCATATTTATATTCTGTCCCACTGTCTATCCTGAGCCTTTTAATTTTTCCCCCCAATTGTTTTTTAGCCAGCCTCTTGTATCTCTTAAAATTGTTGAGAGCCTCTGATTTATGTTTTAAGAACACAATACAAGTCATTCTTGTAAAATCATCAATGAAGGAGATGAAGTACCTATCACCTTTGGTTGATCTTTGTCTTATAGGCTCACAGATGTCCAAGTGGATGAGCTCTAATGCCTTCTTCGTTTAGATCTCCACATTTTTGTGAGGAGCATTAATCATCTTCCCTTTTTGACACGTGCTGCAAATTACATCTCTCTCTCTTCTCAACATAGGTACATCTCTCATAGCTTCATTTCTAGGTAACTTGTTCAACCCCTTTTGTCTGAGATGTCCCGATCTTTTATGCCACAATAAGTTCTCATCTTTGGTACTCATGTAGCATGTGTTTATGCTCCTAGAAACTTAGTACAAGTTTCCATGTGTTCTTTCACCTTTAGTAAGAACAATACCATATTTTAATCTCTTTACTATGTAGCCACTCTTATTGAAAGTAACTTTATGCCCATCATCACAAAGCTAGCTAGCACTGATAAGATTGTGTTTTAGTCCTTCAACATAAAGTACTTTCTTTGATTTTAGCTTTTCTACACCAATTTCAGCAACATTAATACCTTGAATTTTTAAGGCACCATCATTGCAAAATTTGACTGACCCTCTATCATATTTGGCTACTCTCTTCAACATCTTAGAGTCTCCTGTCATGTATAAAGAACATCCACTATCCAAGATTCATGGGTTTTCTTTCTTAGAAGCTTTTAAGGCTACTTCTATAACCATAAACATTACACTTCCTCTTCTTCTTCTTTGGCTGAATGTAAGAGCATGTGTAGGTGTTCTCCTTTGCATTCCTTGACCAGGCAGTAATGTTAAGCAATCCTCAGCAACATGTCCAATCCTTTCACATCTTCTATAGAACTCTCCCAACAAATCAAACCTGTTTTTCAGTGGAATATGACTTCTTTCTACCTGAGACTGCCTCCTATCTTGATAAAAACCCTTAGACTCTTGCCTCACACTCCTCTTTATTATAGGTCGAGTATACGAACAAGCATTAGCCTTGTGCCCATACTTACTAACTTCAGTAAAAACCTACGAACCTAGATTTACTTTTTTTACCAAGTTCATGTCTTCTTTCTTTAACAACTGGTGTGACAGCCTTCTCACGATCTTTAACATCCTGCCTTCTTTGGATGGGAGTCTCCACCTCATCTTTCCTAACCCATTTTAACTTGGATTGGTCTCGCTTTTCCATCACGTCATTATGTTTGCTTTTGGGTACAAACACAATTTTCTTCTTTTCTTCTACCTTCTGACTTGACTTTTCAATGTAGCCAAGTCCTTTCTTTCCCATGGAATGAGGTCTTTGATTGCTTAAACACTCATCCAACTTTCTGGTAGAATCCTTCTTGAAGGCATTTTCTGATGATGACTCTCCTTTCACTTCTATGGCCTGCATAAAGCTTTCTTCATGCTTCTTTAGTTCAGACTGAGCCTTATAAAGCTTGGCTTGCAAAGTCCACATCTCTTGCTCTTGTGCAATCACCTTAGCACCAAGGTCTTCATGTATCTTGCCTTGCTTTGCCTCAAGTACATTCAGCTCCTCAATTCTCTTTAAGTACTCCTTTTCTTTTGCTTCAAACTCCTTTACCTTTACCTGGAGATTAGATTCATCAGCAAAAGAATTTTCACATAGTTTCTTGAGATGAATTACCCATTTTTCCACCTTGTTGTTTTTACACAAACAAGTTCTCAACTCATTGTTAAGTTGCTCTAACAACTCATCTTCTTCCTCTTCTATTGATTTCTCCTCACTTGAAGATTCTTAATCATCATCTACTTAAGCAACCAATACATCCTTTGCAGCCTCATCATTGGAATCATCATCACTTTCTTCTTCAAAATCTTTTTCCTCCAGCTTGCTCAGGAAATTTCTTTTTTTGGATCTAAAGAACTTCCTTTTCCCTTTAGCACCTAAATTTCCAGCTTTAGAGTAGCTAGATTGCTTTGTCTTCCTCCTTAGGACCAGCTCATTATCATCCTCACTATATGCTCCTCTTCTTTTTGGGCAGTCCACGACAAAGTGCCCAATTACTCCACAACTAAAGCACTTCAAGGGTAATTTTCCCTTATACTTCCCTTTTCCTTTCTTCAAGTTCCTAGTGATGTATGCCATGGCTTTATCTAGCTTAGTATCACCATCCTCTTCTTCAAAGCTGTTGTCGGACTCCTCTTCTTGGTCTTTAATCTTTAATTTCCTCATTACCTTAAAAGCCAGCTCCTTCTTCACCTTAAGACTTCTTTTCTTTCTTCATTGGGGCCATTCTCATTTCATAAGCCACTAACATGTTGTGTAGGTCATCTAAGGGCAGCCTATCCAGATCTTTATCTTCTATGGTAGAAACTTTGACATTGTAAGCTTTTGACAATGTTCTAAGTATTTTCCTTATCACAGTAGCATTGTGGATCTCCTCTCCATAGCCTCTGATGGAGCACACAATTTTGTTGACTTTTATGAAGAACGCATCTATAGTCTCATCATTCTGCATCTTTATGTCTTCAAATCTGCTCCTTCAAATTTATAGCTTGGCTTCCTTCACAACCTTATCTCCTTCATAGATATTCTTCAATTTGACCCAAATTTGCTTGGCGGTGTTGCACCCCATCACCTTGGTGAATTCTTTATCGAATAGGGAGGCATATAAGACATTTTTTGCCTTTCTATCACACTCCAAGTTCTTTTTATCAGTCATCGTCATAGGATCACCTTCAATAACAGGGATGAAGCCACTAACAGCAAACTCAAACATATCAAGACCAAAGGACATCAAATATAGGAGCATTCTATTCTTCCATAACTGATAATTTTGTCCATCAAATGTAAGGATGCCCTTGTTGTTAACATTATTCATGCTATCCATGATCTCAAGTAGCAATAGAGATAAAAACTCACACAACAATACACAACTTCACTTCAAAGCAGAAAAATTACATCAATAGAAGAACCTGGCTTTAATACCACTTAATGAGAACTGTTTTAAGTCTCACACTGAGAAGGGGGGTGAATTAGTGTAAGATATCCTCTTTTTACAAATCGATTTGGATTTAACCTTTGCGACTTGTTAGAGTCAATGATCCAATTCTTTATTTTTCTTCTTTATGTGAGCACAATCGTACAAATATAAATTAATGTGGAAGCACCCAAGCACATACGACAATTTTTACGTGGTTCACCCACAATGTGTGAGCTGCATCCACAGTGTGATAGGATTCCTCCTAAATTACATAATCCTCTCTTGCTATTAAGAGATACAATAATGTTGTGGAAGGATCACTCCTTCACCACTTATGGAATGACTACTCCTTAACCACTTACAACGATCTCTCGATCAAGGAGTTGATCTCCCAATCACTCCAAGGGTATCCCACCTTGTTTTACAACAAATTTATCAAGCGTTTATGGTAAAACCTTTCTTGGAGAACAATCACTCAATGTATACAGACTATTAGAGCAAAATCTGAATCTTGTCCTTCCTTCGTTGCCGATGTTGTCTCACCCATTACCAATGCTGCCTACATACTATGCTAATGTTGTCTACTCACCCCACTACTACTATCACCCATGCCACTGCTTTTATTCGTGCACATTGCAGTTGTCTTCTTGCATTGCTGCTACTATCCTTACGTGCTGCAGCTATTTTCTCACACCACTGTAGCTGTTTTCTCGCACCACTGCAGCTCTCTCCATGCACTGTAGCTGTCTTCTCATGCTGCTGCTACTATCCGCATGTATTGTAGTTGTTTTCTCATGTCGCTACTACTGTCTACTGGTGCACCACCTGTTGTTGCATGTTAGTTGCTGGTGCAAGACCCTTGTGCTACTACTTCACCTCCTGCTGGACTCATAGGCTGCTGCTGCCTCCTTCTGGTTTGTCTTCCTTTGTTGCTTTGTTGGTTTCTTGGTACGATTGCTGCCTTGGTGAGGGTTTGCTAATGTAGCTATTGCCTTGGTAAGGGTTTGTTAATGCGGCTGCTATCTTGGTGGTTTTTGTTGGTATAACTGTTGTTTTGGTGAGGGTTTTACTGGTGTGGTGGCCAACTACCTTGCTCTCTTTCTTTTCCTCCTTGGCCCATTGCACCTTGCTGCATCTCCTTAGTGGCTACTACACTCTCCTTAGTCGGCTTCCTTATTGCCTTTCCTTGGTGGCTGTTGCACTCTCCTTGGGCAGCAACCTTGTGTTCTTTCTTTCTCTCCTTGATTAGCTGCCTTGCCCTCTTTCTTTTTCTTCTTGGCTGGCTACTTTACTGCCTTTTTCTTTCTCTCCTTGGCTGGTTACCTTGCCTTTACCGTTCATTCAATTTTCTGCAACCTCTTTTTTCTTTTTGCAAGATGCCTAGGGTTATTTATAGAGCCTTGGGATTAAGGCTACACAATCATCAACGGTCATCATTAATTCCCACATATTAAGCTACAATTAATGGCCAGATTTGAATCCTAAAATTTAGGATCAATGGTCAATGATTAACAATCAATCTTGGCCCCTAAAATTTAGGGTCATGATCAACATTGACTCCTCAACACTAGGGTTGACTTGTCATTTCTGATTTCTCCCAATGATCTCACTACATCTTAATGGCATTCATAACATCAAATCAACACATATAACCATATGAGATGGTACTGATAACAAATCTAACATTAGCTATCAAAGGTGGGCTCAACAATCATGAAGACCACTCACAGAGGTCTTAATCACCCTTCCTTTAAGTATTATGAATGTGGCACATACTTGAGTCCGAGGGATCTATATCCTTAACAAGTTAGTAATCCATGTTGTTTCTAAGGAAAAAGCTAAAGTCAATGATGACCAAGCACCCTACTTGTCTATCTCAAATAAGCCAAATTTGATGGTGGAACACATAATACTACCAAAAGACATCACTACTTCACACCATGACTAACTAATTTCACTGGAAAATTTTGATCAAAGTTTCATTAACTAACTTATTAAAAAGCTAAAGTTATTCCAAAGAAAGACTAAAAGGTTGACCTTTTAGCTTTTTAAAGCAAATAAGGGGTTCCAAAACATGGGTACAATAAGACCTAACAATGGTTAATTACAAAATGTTCTCCAATTCACTCTTAATCCAAAAGAAAGTTCTTTAACAACAAAAAACTCACCTCTAAGGGTAGTTAAATGATGCAAATACCACACTCTTTGCTAAGTAAAAAACTTATAACACACAAGTAAATCTTCTTATTAAAAAAAACCAAAACTTGATGCAATAAGTGATGCTTGAGATACTTAAATACGTGAGTTAATCGCTCAAGTTTAGTAACTAATAGCCCTTAACCATGAATGAGAGTCTCAAGCATCACAATGGATTAGAGTGGCAGTAAGAAGAGCCTAATATGGTAGACGAGGCCAAATAGCTGCATGCTAAAATTCCACCCCTACATCTATTTGATTGATTCCTTCATTGCTTCCTCAAAAAGTCCTCCAAATACTATGAGTTAATTACCTATTTTATGTAAAAATTTGCTTTGTATATCCTATGATGTAATTACTATTGTAGATTTGACAAAAAAACATTCCTTTTAACTTTTTGGAACTATAAATTTAGTGAAAGAAGATGCTCCTTAGCATATAAGTTATAGCACAAGTTTAATCAAGGGAAATCTCCCTTAACCATTTGGCTTTGTAGTGTAAACCCAATAAAAGACAAGTCTTTTAATCCTTTAATATGAATTTGATCTAATGTATAGTTTCATTCATTATACTGGCTAACAATATATAAGGTGAATAGTGTTCATTACATAAAATGACATTTTGCTTAACATCATGCGTAATTACTTACACATGTATATGTAAGGCTTTATAATTAAACTTGTTTGCTTTAGATGGAAAATTGTAGTCCTCAAGTAACCTACATAATGATAAGTTGAGTTTTTATTGATGAGTTTCTTAAAGGGATCATAATTACTAATCATTTTTATGAAGAAATGTGCTTCATCGACATAATTGAAAATGCATTCTTATCGAATGGAAGGATTAAAAGATTATTATAGGTGGTATAAGACTAAGTTACACACTACCTATGAGTGTGTCAAGTTTTGATAATTTCTAAAAGGAATGGAAAATTAATGGTAAGAGATGTTGTCCCAACTCTAGATTAATTTTGTGTAATACACCTAAATATTTAGTTGCATGAGCTGGGTGAGCTATAAATTGCATGCTATGAAGCTACAACAAGTTCCTCTCATCTACCTATCATGTCCCTAAATTTAAGGACCTAGAATTAGAGGATGAAAAATAAGATCCTTTTAAATCACCATAAATTTATTATATAAATGATAAGCGAAGTCCATATTTGTCTAATCTTACAACTACCTTACTAATGGCAATAGTAAAGATGATTGCTAAGAATGGTTTTCAAAAACATGAGACTGTTATGATAGGTAAGTTGTAAAGGCTCCCTTTCACACATTATCGAATCACCAATGCTTCCATCAAATTTATAAACTAGTACCTTAATACTTTTTTTTTTTATCTCTTCTAATGTACTTTAATAGTTTTCCAAAAAAGCACTTTGTATGCTTATATACCTTTCCAAAAAATACATTATTGGCATGTTCATATATCAATTATAGGTCAATTCTTTTTTTAGTTATAATTCAGACTTTTTAGCTTACTCTTGGAATAAAGGAATATCATTAATAGTCCTAAAGACTTACCTTTTATCTTTTGCATTTTCCATCTTCACCTAAATGTATAGGTCTAAAACAAGGAAACTAAGATACACATCAACATGTTCCTTTAGAAAATCATCAACTTCTCTCTTAATGTTTTGGCTAATCCTTATACCAATCCAGTCCTATGTTGAGATATCTAAACTATTTTGTGCAAACACAATGAGATGCATTTAAATGTTCCTCCTCTATCCCTCTTTTAAGCTAATACTTATCATTATGAAGGACACATTAACTTGGATGGTAAGGCACTCCCTCATCATCATGCCTAATTATTGTGTCACCAATAGCTTCGTTACTATGCATAAACTAATATAAGCATTAAGGACTTAGTGGCCATCATTGATAAGTATAATCTAAGCAATGATAAGAGATATTTTGCCTAGGATTAAGGTCATAAAAAGAAGGGTAACTTTGTTATAATAAAGCCTTGTACAAATGAGTAAAAGTTAGGCATCCCCTTTAATGTTATGGTGTAATAATGTTACCAAATGAAGTTGTTTAATTATAAAGCCTTCTATGTGTACATTTAAGCATTTCATTCATATCATTTGCAAATATAATAAGTACAACTCTTCAAAGCTCCCTTCATCTATTCTTAATCAACCATACATCCTTGTCCTAGACAAATAATGTTACGGACTCTGTTTATATGTAAACGGAACCTAACAATAATATTGGTACAGGATCGTTTTGACATAGGTTAAAAGATTGGAGTTCTAACCCAACAATTTAAAATAATCAAAAACCAAAACTATAGGATTCAAAAGCCACTCCTAACAACAACAATGTTAAAGAAGATAAGTCTATTGAACCAACACACTCAACTATGGAAGTTTAGAATTAGTTCTTAAAGAACCAAAGAAAATAGCTCATTCACTCATAAAAAAAAGGTTTTCTTCCTCCAACCACCCTTTTTTTCCCTTTTTATATGCTAACCACCAAAAACCCTAATTGCTAAGTTGGTCTTATTAATGAAATTTGTCTAACTCATTACATAATAATAAAAACCCATGAAAATAACCCATTTAAATGCTAAAATTTGTCCACCTATTACATAACAATATAACCCATTTAAATGGCTAAACACTGACTACTAGCTCTAACTTCTTTCCTAAGGCCATAGGTTTCATATTCCTTTACAAATGACACATTTGCAAGCCCTGGTAAAGCCTCTGTCATTCTTAATTCATACCTAATAATTTCCTGTAAGTAAATATCACACAACAAGTTGTTAAATGCTTCTTTTATTTATTTATTTTTTAAACTTGCCCTCATTATTAGTCGTCTAAGGTTTTGCAAAGTATCAACTTCTTTGTTGATTTAAGCTAGTATAGTATGGCTTCCATCAAATAACAATTGTGCAATAATTTAGCACTTAGATTTATGCACTAGATGTCATTCCAGCACATCACCTTATTAATGTCACACATAGCAAATTTAAAACTACTCTTGAATTTAAGGATGAAATGGCAAGAATTGATAATCATTCCATGAAAAAAAAGATCAACATCTTGCAAAAAGAGATTAAGGCCATCAAAAAGGAAGATACTTATACTCTCCTAAGCATATAAGACCTTTGTTTGGTTTTAGATGTAGTCTTTTTATCAAAATTCAAGACTTCATAATTTGAAAGGTATGATGGCATGGGACCAATGGTAAACCATATGATCATTTACATTCAAAAGATGACAACATATGCTTATAATGAACAACTTCTAATGTATTGATTCCAACATAACCTGATAGGTATGGCTTCCTACTAGTACATTAAATAAGACCAAAAGAATGTCAAAACTTAAAAAGAGTAAGTGGTTACTTTTAAGGTTAGGTTTAAGTTTATCTATAATTTAAAACCTATTTGATTAGATCCTTAAGCCATGGGAAAGAAGTCAAAGGAAACATTTAAGTAGTATGCACAATGATAATGCAACAAGGTTGTATAGGTCTAACCTTTATTGCTAAAAAAGGAATTGGTCCCCATTTTCCTTAATACCTTTGACAAGATGGTAAGAAGTACATTAGGAAGTTTCACATATCTACTAATTAAGGGAGAAAGAATTGACAAGGGTATTCGGAAAGTGTTCTTCCCACAGCCTTGTATGGGTTGTAATTGTTGTTAACCAGATTTAAGTGTGCAAGCAAAAGTGGCTCATTCAAGCATTCAAGGGATGAGTTTTCAATAAAAAGAAAAGAGCAAGAAAAATAAATTAAGAAGGAGGATAATGCTGATTTTGAATGGAACAGTAATATGAAGCACATGGAGGGGCAAGAAAGGAAATTCACCGCAGCTCCAGTAAACCCTACTAGGGTTTGCATAGAAAGGAGTATATAAACCAAGACTTATCTCTTTGTTGAAAAAAACCACCGAGAAAATAGTGTGAGCAAACCTGGAAACGTGAGACTAAATTAAGACTAGACCTGGAAACGTGAGAACAGATCAAGACCAGACCTAGAAACGTGAGACCAAGTGAGACCAACGTAGCTTGACACGAGTGAGACCAGACCAGACCTAGAATGGGTGAGACCAGACCAGACTTGGAGCAAGTGAAATGTGAGATCAGGTGAGACTAGGTGAGGCGTGAGACCAGGTGAGACGTGAGACTAGGTGAGGCGTGAGACCAGAAAAGGGTGGAACAGGTAACACCAGAACTGTTGTTCCCACAGCCTTGTATGGGTTGTAATTGTTGTCAACTAGCTTTACATGTGCAAGTAAATTGAAGCCATGTGGAAGGGAAAAAATGTAAATTCACTGCGTAAGCCCTATTAGGGTTTCATGGAGTAAAGTATATAATGGTCTTGAAAGACAAAGAACAGCGAGTCGGCAATATTGAACATTCAGCAAACCCTAGACAACCGACCAACCAAAGAGAACACCAACCCTACACCATCGGCAAGGACGAAGAGAGTAAACAGTGCAGCTGACGAACGAATCGAGTGAACAGTACCGTCATGAACAGTTGCGTCGAGAGAGAGAAAGAAGGAGGAGACGATTGACGACCGAATTGAACGAAGAACAGCTGTTGTCGGAGATAGGAGAGAAAATTGGCAGACCACCAACATGCCCAAACACATCGTGAACGGCTAGATGAGAGGGAGAGAGAAAGTGGTGAACGGGTGAAACCAGATCGAGCTGAAATGAGTGGACGAAGAGAGAGACAACTCAGCCGACGAACGAAGAGAGAGAAAATGCAGCCGACGAACGAAGAGAGAGAAAACGCAGACTGGAGAAAGAGAGAAACCCGTGAGGGTTATTGCATATGAGATGAGGATAAAGTCAGCTGAAAGCTATGAAGGATGCAGCTTTCAAAGCTATGAAGTACTTGAAGATAAGAGAAGAAGAAGAATCATCTTGTGAGGATGATGATGGTGATAAGGAAGAAAGTGAAGGTGAATTGTTGGCTTACTTCACAAGGAAATTCAAGAAGGGGTCTAAGAAGGGAAAAGGACAGTTGTCCTTGAGATGTTATCGTTGTGGGAAGACTGGACATTTTGCTTCTAAGTGCAAAGTGAAGCTTGATGATGAAGATAAGGATGATGATGATGAGCCAAATTCAAGATGGAGAAGATCATCATTCAAATCAAAGAAGTCCAATAAAAAGATTGCCAACCCACAAAGGAAGGAGAGAGACTCATTCAAGAGTTATGTGAGTCAGACAAAAGAAGCTGATGAGGAGGAAGATGAAGACTCATTAGATGAGTATGTCTTTATGGCATCAGCACAAGATGGTAGCTCAACCTCTGAAGAGGAGGTTGATGAAGAAGAGCCAGATCTTGAAGCTGAGCTGGAAGCAGCTTCAAAGGAGATAGTCAGAAGGGGCAGAACCATAAGAAGGTTGGAGGCCCATATAAAACAAGTTAAAGCTAAGTCTGAGGAAGCTGAAAGTCAAAAGGATGAAATAAGGGCTGAGCATATTGACTTAAAAGAGAAGATTTGAAGAACAGATTAAAATATATGAAGACCTTACAGTAGAGCTTGGCTCAAGGGCATCAAAAATTGAAGAAATGGAGGAAGAGTTGCTGAGACTTCAGCAACAACTCAAAAGTAGCAATGAGAATGTGAAGAAGTTTAAAGTGGTAGGAGAAACAAGCTCTGTAAGAGAAAAGAAGAATGAGACTTTGCCACAGAAGTTGAAAGAGAAGGCTGTGACTCAGGTGAAGATAACTGAAGAAGAGAAAACAGTTATCAAACCAAAGCTAAGGCCAAAAATGATGGATGTGGTTAAAGAGCAGCAGCCCATAGCTACTACGTCTCAGAAAGAAAAGAAAGTCAGCCAGCAGAGGGCTATGACTGAATAGAAGAAGGAGAAGAAGGTGACTGAAATGAAAGTCACACAAGCAAAGAAGCCAGCTACTTTGCCTACACAGCAAGTGATGAACAGAAGAAGACAAGCTGTGATCAGACCCAAGAAGAGGCAGTTTCAAGGTCATTGCCTTTATTGTGGAGTTTGGGGTCATAAGGCGAGTAACTGCTGGTGGAGAAGGACAGTATATGTCTCCAACTTGAGAAGATCCGATGTTGCATACAGGGGGAGAAAGTACAAAATTCAGAAGAGAACACCTGTCGTGAGTTCTTGCACATATTGTAAAAGGCGAGGACACACTGACGAGGATTGTTGGTGGAAGCCTAAACCAGTAATTTCAAAGAACAAGTTTGCTATATTGGTAGACTTGGAACAATGTGAAAGGTGTGGGCAAGATGGCCATAATGCCAAGAGATGCATGACACTTCTCCCTGAGCAAGAGAAGGCGCTTAATGGCACAGTGAAAACAAGCGATGCAGTCAAAGCTGAGAAAAAGGAGAAAGCTATCTTCCAACCAGTTCAAAAGAAGGAATATAAAGCAAAAAGGAAGGTGGCTAATATAGCTGAAATTGCACTGAAGGCTGATTGCAAGGATAAGCAGTGGATCCTTGATAGTGGATGCACTTCGCACATGACGAGAGACAAGAGTAAATTATCAAAGCTAAACAAATCAAGAGAAGGCAGAGTCAAGTTTGGCAATGATGATTCACTTAGCATTAGTGGTCAGGGGTCAGTGAATATTGGAAAAGGAAAGCTGAAAGATGTTCTGCACGTTGAAGGACTCAGATATAATCTAGCATCTGTCAGCCAATTATGCAACGATGACCACAAAATGATATTCACAAAAACAAGTTGCCAGGTAAAAAGTAAAGAAGGCAATACTGTTGCAGCCAGGAAGAAAACAGTTAGAAATTTATATGTGATTGATGAGAACAAGACAAGCAGTTGTTTACTCACCAAAGAAGAAGAAAATCAACTCTGGCATAGGAGGCTGGGACACTTATCACAGAAGAACATGAGGAAGCTGACCACTACTCAAGCAATCAGAGACATTCCCGACCTCAGGAGAGAGAGAGAGAGTATGTTTGCTCAGCATGCTCTAAAGGAAAACATGTCAAAAAGCAGTACAAAACCAAAGAGTTCAATTCTGAAGCAGTGCTTGACATTGTGCATACTGATTTGTGTGGACTGATGAGGACAAAAGGGTTGAAAGGTGAGAGGTACTTCATTTTGTTTGTTGATGATTATTCGAGAAGGACTTGCCTCATGCATCTTAAACACAAGTCAGAAGTTTTGAATTACTTTAAGAGATACAAAAGATTGGCTGAAAATGAGAGTGGAAGGAAGATCAAAGTATTGAGGTCAGATCAAGGCACTAAATTTACAAATGAAGCTTTTGAAGATTACCTTGAGAAGCATGGTATTCATCATCAGATGGCAGCAACAAGAACACCTCAACAGAACGGGGTGGTAGAGAGGAAGAATAGAGATGTGGTTGAAATGGCAAGAACTCTACTGCTGGAATCCAAGCTTTACACAAGATTTTGGACAGAAGCAACATTTACAGCTGTACATCTACTAAACAGAGTATTACTGAGGCCCAATACTGATAAGACTCCATATGAGCTATGGAGTGGAAAGAAGACAACAGCCAAGTATCTCAGAGTCTTTGATAGCCCATGTTTTGTGAAGAACAAGGAGCAAAACTTGGGAAAATTCAACGCTAGGTCTGATGAAGGCATTTTGTGGGATATTCAGAAAACACAAAAGGGTAAAGAGTTTTCCTACATAACTGGGAAAAGTGATCACTTCCAGTGATGTGAGAATAGATGAAAACTAGAAATCAATGCAGAATGGAGAAGTTAAGGACAATGAAGAAGATGACTTCAATATAGATAAAGAATCAGACCAACCTAAAGAAAAAGAACAAGAAGTAAGTTCAGAGTCGGAGAAGAGTGAGTCTGAAGATGAAGAAAGAGATCCTCTTGCAACTAAGACGAGACAAGGTAGAAGGACAAAGAAAACATGGATTAGTGCTCATCAAGAAGATCAGATCATAGGTGACCCATCAGCAGGAGTTACAACAAGAAGAAGAATTGTGGGAGCTACTGCTTTACTCTCACAAATTGAACCTAAATTTGTTGAAGAGGCTATTCAAGACAAAGCCTGGGTCAAAGCTATCAATGAAGAGCTGGATCAAATTGAGAAGAATGATACATGGGAGCTAGTTCCAAGACCCACTAACAAAAATGTCATAGGAACGAAATGGGTGTTTAGGAATAAACACAATGAAGATGGCAAGATGGTGAGGAACAAGGCCAGGCTGGTTTGCAAAGGCTACACGCAGATAGAAGGTGTAGATGTTGATGAAACTTTTGCACCAGTAGCAAGGTTAGAAACTATCAGAATGTTCCTAGCTTTGGCAGCACACAAGAGGTATAAAGTCTATCAGATGGATGTGAAATCTGCCTTCCTGAATGGGCTCCTGAAAGAAGAGGTGTATATTGAACAACCCGATGGAGTACAAATCAGTGAGGATGAGAATCACGTGTGCAAGCTGAAGAAAGCCTTGTATGGTCTTAAGCAAGCCCCAAGAGCATGGTATAGCAGGCTGGATACGTACTTGAGAAGTTTGAACTTCAGAAAAGGAACGGTTGATAATAACCTATATGTGTTCAACTCAGAGAAAGGCCAGCTGATAACCATAGATTTTGCACAGAAGATGAGTGAAGAATTTGAGCTATGTGGATGACATCATCTTTACAGGGGATCACTCTGAGCTATGTTAAGATTTTGCACAGAAGATGAGTGAAGAATTTGAGATGTCATTGATTAGAGAAATGACGTACTTTCTTGGATTACAGATAAAGCAGTGTGAAGAAGGTATCTTTATTTCTCAGACGAAATATGCCAAAGAGATGCTGAAAAAGTTTGGCATGGAGGATAGTAGACTTGTCAGTACCCCTATGACAGTGGGCTGCAAGTTAACAAAAGATCAGGAGGGAAGGAGTACAAGCCCTACAGAATACAGGAAGATAATAGGGAGCCTTTTGTACCTTACAACATCAAGGCCTGATCTTATGCAAGCTGTGTGCGCTGTCAACAGGTTCCAAGCTAATCCTAAGGAATCTCATGTGTTGGCAGTGAAAAGAATCCTAAGGTACCTCAAAGGAACACTCGAAATGGGCTTGTGGTATCCAGCCATGGATTCTGTTAAACTACAAGCATACACTGATGCAGACTGGGCAGGAAGTATAGATGACAGAAAATCAACCAGTGGCTGCAGCTTCTACTTGGGTTCAAAGTGTGTTGCATGGTTAAGTAAAAAGCAGAACAGTGTTGCTTTGAGCATAGCTGAGGCGGAGTATATGGCTGCTTGTGCAGCATGTACACAAGTGATATGGATGCTAAGACAATTGGCAGACTTGGGTGTTGAAGTGAAGTTACCAGTGAGTGTACTTTGTGATAATCAAAGTGTTATTGATCTCAGCAAGAATCCAGTTCAACATTTGAGGAGCAAGCATATTGACATTCGGTATCACTTCATCAAAGATCAAGTGGAACAGGGTACAATTCAATTGGAGTATGTTGGCACTAAAGATCAAATTTCAGATATTCTAACTAAACCTCTGTTCACAGAGTTGTTTGAAAAGCACAGATTGAGTCTATCTGTGCAGATGCCTCCTCAAGCCTGACGTTCAGGTGAATCCTCCATCTCTACTTTGCAAGTTTTTCACATTTGTAATTGGTTAGCAAAGGGAGAGAGAAGCAACAGTGCAGGGGGAGCTGTTAATAAAGGGAGAGTGCATATTTAGGGGGAGTTGAAGTTGAAATTGCTGCATAATGGCCTTTGTTATGAGTGTTGCCAACAATTACAAAAGGGGAGATTGTTGTTCCCACAGGCTTGTATGGGTTGTAATTGTTGTCAACTAGCTTTACATGTGCAAGTAAATTGAAGCCACGTGGAAGGGCAAAAAGGTAAATTTACCGCGTAAGCCCTACTAGGGTTTCATGGAGTAGAGTATATAATGGTCTTGAAAGACAAAGAACAGCGAGTCGGCAATATTGAACATTCAGCAAACCCTAGACAACCGACCAACCAAAGAGTACACCAACCCTACACCACCGGCAAGGACGAAGAGAGTAAACAGTGCAGTCGACGGATGAATCGAGTGAACAGTACAGTCGTGAACAGTACCACCGTGAACAGTTGCGTCGAGAGAGAGAAAGAAGGAAGAGACGATTGACGGCCTGACTGAACGAAGAACAGCCGTCATCGGAGATAGGAGAGAAAATCGGCAGACCACCGACACGCCCAAACACACTGTGAACAACTGGACGAGAGGGAGAGAGAAAGTGGTGAACGGGTGAAACCAGATCGAGCTGAAACGAGCGGACGAAGAGAGAGACAACTCAGCTGACAGACGAAAAGAGAGAAAACGCAGACTAGAGAAGGAGAGAAACAGTGGATCCTTGATAGTGGATGCACTTCACATATGACAGGAGACAAGAGTAAATTATCAAAGCTAAACAAGTCAAGAGAAGGTAGAGTCAAGTTTGTCAATGATGATTCACTCAACATCAGTGGTCAAGGGTCAGTAAATATTGGAAAGGGAAAGCTAAAAGATGTTCTGCATGTTGAAGGACTCAGATATAATCTAGCATCTATCAACCAACTATGCAATGAATACTATAAAGTGATATTCACAAAAACAGGTTGCCAAGTAAAGAGTAAAGAAGGCAATACTGTTGTAGCCAGGGAGAGAACAGCTGGAAATTTATATGTGATTGATGAGGACAAAACAAACAGTTGTTTACTTACAAAAGAAGAAGAAAATCAACTCTGGCATAGGAGACTGGGACACTTAACACAGAAGAACATGAGGAAGCTGAGTACTACTCATGCAATCAGAGACATTCCAGACCTCAAGAGAGAGAGGGAGTATGTCTGCTCAGCATGCTCTAAAGGAAAACATGTCAGAAAGCAGTATAAGACCAAAGAGTTCAGTTCTGAAGCAGTGCTTGACATTGTACATACTGATTTATGTGGGCCAATGAGAACAAAAGGGTTGAATGGTGAGAGGTACTTCATCTTGTTTGTTGATGATTATTCCAGAAGGACCTGTATCATGCACCTCAAACACAAGTCAGAAGTTTTGAAATGCTTCAAGAGATAAAAAAGATTGGCTGAAAATGAGAGTGGAAAGAAGATCAAAGTATTAATGTCAGATCAAGGCATTGAATTCATAAATGGAGCTTTTGATGATTACCTTGAGAAGCATGGAATTCACTATCAAATGGCAACAGCAAGAACACCTCAACAGAATGGGGTGGTAGAGAGGAAGAATAGAGCTGTGGTTGAAATGGCAAGAACTCTACTGCTAGAATCCAAGCTTCACACAAGATTTTGGACAGAAGCAACATTTACAGCTATGCACCTACTGAACAGAGTTTTACTAAGGCCCAATACTGATAAGACTCCATATCAGCTATGGAGTGGGAAGAAGACAACAGCCAAGTATCTTAGAATCTTTGACAACCCATGTTTTGTGAAGAACAAGGAGCAAAACTTGGGAACATTCCATGCTAGGTCAGATAAAGGCATCTTTGTGGGATATTCAGCAAAGACAAAAGGCTATAGAGTTTTTCTGCATAAACTGGGAAAAGTGGTCACTTCTAGTGATGTAAGAATAGATGAAAACTAGAAAACAATGCATAATGGAGAAGTTGAGGACAATAAAGAAGATGACTTCAAGATAAATGAAGAATCAGACCAACATGAAGAAGAGGGAAAAGAAGTAAGTTCAAACTCAGAGAAGAGTGAGTCTGAAGATGAAGAAAGAAATTCTCTTGCAACTAAGACTGTGCAAGAGAGAAAGACAAAGAAGACATGGACCAGTGCTCATCAAGGAAATTAGATCATAAGTGACCCATCAGCAGGAGTTATAACGAGAAGAAGAATTATGGGAGCTACTGTTTTACTCTCACAAGTTAAACCTAAATCTATTAAAGAGGCTGCACAAGACAAAGCCTAGGTCAAAACTATCAATGAAGACCTGGATCAAATCGAGAAGAATGAAACATGGGAGCTGGTTCCAAGACCCACTAACAAGAATGTCATAGGAACAAAATGGGTGTTTAGGAATAAACACAATGAAGATGGCAAGGTGGTGAGGAACAAGGCTAAGCTGGTTTGCAAAGGCTACACTCAAATAGAAAGAGTAGATGTTGATGAAACTTTTGCACCAGTAGCAAGGTTGGAAACTATCAGAATGTTCTTAGCTTTGGCAGCACATAAGAGGTATAAAGTTTACCAGATGGATGTGAAATCAGCCTTTCTGAATGGGCTCCTGAAAGAAGAAGTGTATATTGAACAACTCGATGGAGTACAAATCAGTGAGGATGAGACACACGTGTGCAAGCTGAAGAAAGCCTTGTATGGCCTTAAACAAGCCCCAAGAGCATGGTACAGCAGGCTGGACACGTATTTGAGAAGGTTGAACTTCAGAAGAGGAACAATTGATAATAACCTATATGTGTTCAACTCAAAGAAAGGCCAACTGATAGTCATAGTATATATAGATGACATCATCTTTGGAGGGGATCACTCTGAGCTATGCCAAGAATTTGCACAGAAGATGAGTGAGGAATTTGAGATGTCATTGATTGGAGAAATGACTTACTTTCTTGGATTACAGATAAAACAGTGTGAAAAAGGTATTTTTATTTCTCAAACAAAATATGCCAAAGAGATGCTGAAAAAGTTTGGCATGGAGGATAGTATACCTATCAATACCCCTATGACAGTAGGCTGTAAGTTAACAAAAGATCAAGAAGGAAGGAGTACAAGCCCCATAGAATATAGGAAGATGATAGGGAGCCTTCTGTACCTTACAGCATTAAGGCCTGATCTCATGCAAGCTATGTGCATCGCCAGCAGATTCCAAGCTAATCCTAAGGAATCTCATGTGTTGGTAGTGAAAAGAATCCTAAGATACCTCAAAGGGACACTGGAAATGGGTTTATGGTATCCTGCCATGGATTCTGTAAAACTACAAGCATACACTGATGCAGACTGGGCAGGAAGTACAGATGACAGAAAATTAACCAGTGGCTACAGCTTCTACTTGGGTTTAAAGTGTGTTGCATGGCTAAGTAGAAAGCAAAACAGTGTTGCTTTGAGCATAGCGGAGGCTGAGTATATGGCTTCTTGTGCAACATGTACTCAGGTGATATGGATGCAAAGATAATTGGCCGATTTGGGTGTTGAAGTGAAGTTACCAGTGAGTGTACTCTGTGATAATCAAAGTGCAATTGATCTCAGTAAGAATCCAGTTCAACATTCAAGGAGCAAGCATATTAACATCTGGTATCACTTTATCAAGGATCAAGTGGAAGAGGGCATAATTCAATTGGAGTATGTCGGCACAAAAGATCAAATCTCAGATATTCTAACTAAATCTCTGTCCACAGAGCTGTTTGAAAAGCACAGAATGAGTTTGTCTATGCAAATGCCTCCTCAAGCCTGAAGTTTAGGTGAATCCTCCATCTCTACTTTGTGGGTTTTTCAAATTTGTAATTGGTTAGCAAAGGGGGAGAGAAGCAACAGTGCATGGGGAGCTGTTAAAGAAGGGGGAGTTGTAATCCATCTGCTTCTGAATTATTACTCTAAGAAGATTATGAAGGACTGTTGCATAATGGCTTTCGTTGTGAATGTTGTCAACAATTAGAATTATTACTCTAAGAAGATTATGAAGGATTGCTGCATAATGGCTTTCGTTGTGAGTGTTGCCAACAATTATAAAGGGGGAGATTGTTGTTCCCACAGCCTTGTATGGGTTGTAATTGTTGTCAACCAGATTTAAGTGTGCAAGCAGAAGTGGCTCATTTAAGCATTCAAGGGATGAGTTTTCAGTAGGAAGAAAAGAGCAAGAAAAATAAATTAAGAAGGAGGATAATGCTGAATTTTGAATGGAACAGTAATATGAAGCCACATGGAGGGGCAAGAAAGGAAATTCGCCGCGGCTCTAGTAAACCCTACTAGGGTTTGCATAAAAGGGAGTATATAAACCAAGACTTATCTCTTTGTTGAAAAAAACCACCTGGAAAATAGTGTGAGCAGACCTAAAAACGTGAGACCAGATCAAGACCAAACCTGGAAACATAAGAATAGATCCAAACCAGACCTGGAAACGTAAGACCAGGTGAGACCAACATAGCTTGACACGGGTGAGACCAGACCAGACTTGGAGCAAGTGAAACATGAGATCTGGTGAGACCAGGTGAGGCGTGAGACCAGGTGAGACGTGAGACCAAGTGAGGTGTGAGACCAGGTGAGATGTGAGCCTAGGTGAGGCGTGAGACCAGAAAAGGGTGAAACGAGTGACACTAGAACACACCGGAAGACTAGAATCGGTGAGACTAGAAAATGGGTGAGACCAGACCAGGTGAGACGGTGAGACCAGAAAACGGGTGAGACGGTGAGACCGTGAGACCAAGAGTTGGGTGAGACAACCTAAAGAAGAAATTCTGTGAAGCATTTGAGAGAACTCGACGAATTTTCAAATTTCTTCAAGAGAGGTTAGAGAGTGTTTTAGTGATCTTCCAAGCGGTAGTGAAGCAACCTATTCAAACCAAATAGAGGCAACACAAGCTAGAAGAAGGGTAGACACAGTAAGTGACACTCTTTGTATTGTGATTGCTTTGTATTTGTAATAGCGAAAGGAGTAGAAGATTAAGACATCCATTGTAATCATAGGGGATACCACACTGGTGTTCTCAAGTATAGTGGATTGTCTCGGTAAAGGAAGAATCCCTACCACTGTGGAGTACGTTACATTGACGGAACCACGTAAATCTCTCGTGTCCTTGCTTTGAATGTACATTATGTGTTTTGAATTGAGTTGTGAACACAACTAAAGAATCATCAAACCCATAACCTAAAGCAAGACTAGTCAAGAACAATCGATTCGTCTAATAGGCAAGGTGTCTGAAAGGTAACTTTGGGGACTATTGTGATTAGTAGGTAACAATAGATCTACCTCAGTTGAATCTAGAAAGAGTTCATTTTGGCTTAAATTATCAAAGTTTTTTTAAGGGGTGTGATACTAATTCACCCCCCCTCTCAGTATCACAAACTAGTAGATCCTAGGGTGAAGTTAGGAACTTCAAAAAGGGAAAATTATTAATACTACTATTGACTCTATAACATCCAAGAAAATTGACTTGACCAAAAAGAATGAATGTAAAGTCTTGGTGACTAAATATGACAATCAGTTAAGACCATGTGTGTTGTTTATCAATCATTCAATAATCTATTATTGTGCCTATCTTTGATGGCTAATGTTAGATTTGTTATCAACATCTCATATAGTTGTTCTTGTTAATTTGATTTTATGAATGCCATTGAGATGCAGAAAGGTCGTTGGGCAAAACCGTTGATGGCAGGTCAACCCTAAAGTCGATGAGTCAATGTTAACTGTTAACCCTAAATTTTTGAGATCAAGACTGACCGTTGACCCTTGACCATTGACCTTAAATTTTAGAAATCAAATCTAACCATTGATTGTAGGGCAACCCTTAAGAATTAATGCTAACCATTGATGAGTGTGCAACCCTAATTTCAAGGGTCTATAAATACCTCTATGCATCTTGCAAAACTGTTGTGTATGCTACAAAAAATTAAGAGAGAACGGCAAATCGAAAGGCAAAGAGAGGGGAACGACAAACCTAAAGCCAAGGAGTGGTGAATGGCAAAGAGAGAGGCAGCCATTAAAAAGAGGGTAATCAACTAAGGAAAGGTGCAACCAACCAAATAAGGTGCAATAGCTGGTAACCCTACCAAAGGGAGAACAAGGTGCAGCAACTAGCAACCACACCAAAGAAAGGAGAACATGTAGCAGCCACACCAAACTAAATGAGAACGTGCAGTAGCCACATCAAACGAGAGGAGACATGTAGCAGCCACACCAAAACAGAGGAAAACGTACAACAGCCACACCAAATCAAAGGAGACGTGTAGTAACCACACCAAATCAGAGGAGACGTACAACAGCCAGACCAAACTAGAGGAGAACATGCAGCAGCCACACCAAACTAGAGGAGAACATGCAGTAGACACACCAAACCAGAGAAGGCGTGCAATAGCCACACTAAAGAGAGAAGAAGGCGTGTAACAACCACATCAAACCAGAGAACAAGGCATGCAACAGCCCTACCAAAGGAAAAAGAAGGCAATAGCCAACCAAACTAAAGGAAGAAGTTGCAGCAACCACCCAAGGAAGAAGTTGTAACAGCCACCCAAGGAAGAGGTTGTAGCAACCACTCAAGAGAGGTATAGCAGCTAGCAAACCAATCAAGAAGAGGTACAACAACTGACAAACCAATCAAGGAGAGGTGCAGCAACCGACAAACCAAGTAAAGGCAAGCAACAATAGTAGTAAGTGCAAGCACAACCAGTGGCTTGCAACAACAGGCAGTAAGTGCAAGCTCTACAAGAGGAGAAAACTTACCTTAGCAGTAGGGTAGGTAGCATCAGCAGCAAAAGGAGAAAACTTGCCCCAATAACAAGGCATGCAACACCAACAACAAAAGGAGAAAGCTTGCCCCGGTAGCAGCATAAGCAACACCAACAGCAAGAGGAGAAAACTTGCCCCAATAGCATGGCAAGCAACACTAGTAGCGAAGGAGAAAACTTGCCTCGATAGTAGGGCAAGCAGCACCAACAACACTATGAGAAACATGCCTTAACAGCAGGTCATGCAACACTAGTAGGATGAGAAAACTTGCCAAGGTAGCACGGGAGGTAACACTGATAGTAGGGGAAGAAACTTGCCTAAGTAGCAAGTGAGGTAGCACCAGGAGCAAAAGAAGAAACCTGCCAAGGCAACAGGTGAGGCAGCACCTATAGTAAAGGAAAAGAACCTACCAAGGCAACAGGTGAGGCAGCACCAATAATAGAGGAAAAAAACTTACCAAGGCAGTAGGTGAGGCAACACTGATAGTAGAGGAAAAAAACTTACCAAGGCAACAGGTGTGGCAGCACCAGTAGTAGAGGAAGAGAATCTATAGTAGAGATAACCTGCAGACGTAGAGAACTTGCAAAGAAAAGATCGGTAAAGCTTGAACAAAGATTGGTAGTAAGGAAGGAAAAGATCCATTTTCTGCATTAACAGCCTATGCACATTGAGTGATCCTTCTCGAAAAAGTGTTAGTTACTAACCTTTTTATAAACTTCATGAAAAAGGGAGGGAGACCCTTGGAGTGATTGAGAGATCAATCCTTTGAGTGATCGAGAGATCATCTTATCTAGTAATTAGGAGATCAAACTTTTGAATGATCAAGAGATCAACTCTTCTAGTGATCAGGAGATCAAATCTTTGAATGATCAAGAGATCAACTCTTCTAGTGATCAGGAGATCAAACCTTTAAATGATCAAGAGATCAAACCCTTGAGTGATCGGGAAATCAACTTTGTGATCAGGAGATCATTGTAAGTGGTTAAGGAGTGATCCTTCTACAAGTGGTTAAAGAGTGATCCATCCACAACATAACTGTATCCCTTGATAACAAGAGTGGATTGTGTGATTTAGGAGTGATCCTATCACATTGTGGACGTATCTCACACATTGTGGGTGAACCACGTAAAATTTGTTATGTGTTCTTGGGTGCTTACTTTTGATTGATATCCGTACGACTGCTCTTACATAAAGAACCAAGATAAAAAAATTAGATCATCTACTCTAACAAGTCACAAAGGTTAATCTAGACATATTTGTAAAAAATGAACATCTTACACTGATTTACCCCTCCCCTTCTTAGTGTGAGATCTAAGAAGGTCCTTATCATCTACAAAGGCCATCTAACCTATGACAGTTGTATTAACCTTATAATATGGATCCCTATTTTCATACCAAATGCTCAATTACAACTTTATATACCAATGCCATATTCAAATGTGTTGCCTTTAATCATTAAAAATGAATTGGTTATTGTCATAGCAAAAGAACAATTAAAACCACCCTATCCCATTAGTACAATGTCGATGCCAATGGCAAATGCAAGTATTATGGTTGCTAAATCGAACATTCTACTAATAATTACTAAACCCTTAAGCATAAAGTCCAAGAGTTAAGGGATAGAGATTAGATCAACTTTTTAAAGTCTAAGAAAAAGCTTGATGTTAGTATTAATCCTCTCCTTAACCACAAAGTAATGAATTAAATTAAGAAATGATTGGATGATGATTTTCAAGGACCAATTTTCAATTTCCTAGAAATTAACATGATTGAAATTAGGAAACTAGTTTGATAGTGTCCACCCTTTAGGCACCAATGAAACCTAGTGTAACCAAAAATGATTTGATTAGCCATTTAAGCTCTACCTGCCCCTCAGATACTTTATTACTCTTATCAAAATGGTAAAGTGATCCAACAATACTATAGTTGCCAAGTAAACTTCCATGAACAACCATTAACACTAGAATCAACAACTAAAGTAACATTTAACATCATAAGAGTCTAGAACATGACTTAAGGTGAGAGATGTTATATTTTAGAATATGTTTAGAAACTCAAGCAAAGAAAACAAAAGGTCATTATGATTTTGGATAATATTAAGGAAATTCATCCTCAAAATGTCAAAGGAGCAAAGTCATATAGTAAATACAAGCCTAAGCCTAAATAAACCTTTACTAATAAAGATGAAGGGCAATTCCTTAAATATATTAAGCAAAAGGAGTATTGATGGTAGGTCAATCCTAAATTCAAGGAATCAATGTTAATCATTAATAATAAAGTGTTGTTCCCATAGCCTTGTATGGGTTGTAATTGTTGTCAACTAGGTTTAAGTGTGCAAGAAAGTAAAGCCACATGGAAGGATAAGAAGGTAAAGCCACATGGAAGGGCAAGAAAGTAAATCTACATGGAAGGGCAAGAAGGTGAAGCCACATGAAAGGGCAAGAACGTAAATCCGCCATATAAAGCCCTATTAGGGTTTATGGAAGGGAGTATATAAAGACCTTGGAAGACAAAACTAAGGCAAGGCCAACACAATTGAATACATGGCAAAACACAAGAGGAATGGACAAAAAGAGAGAGAGACCGTCGGTAATTGAGCATTCGGCAAACACAAGATGGCAAAACAGGAGAACCAGCCAAAGGGGTACACGGCAAAAAGAAGAAGAGCACAACAAAGAGAAAAAACCCAACGGCCAAATAGGGGAAGGAGAGAAAAACCATATATGGCCAAGTAAAGGGTGGAGAAAAAAAAAATAGAACGGTCGGCAAAAATAGAGAAAAGAAGAGGCGGCCAACGAAGTGAAATGAAAAAAAAACACCACCTGCAAAAGAGAGAGAAAACCCAACCTTGGGAGAGAGAGAAAGTGGTGAACGGCCGAAGAGGGGCTGGACGGCAGGCCAAAGAAGAGCCACCACCGGCCGGAGGAGAAAACCAGCACAGCAAAACCAGCACGACAAAACCAGCACAACAAAACAGGGGAAGGAGAGAAAAATCCGACAGCCCAAAGAAGAGAGAGAGACCGTTGGCAAAACAGAGCATCCAGCTGAAAGAGAGAAACCATCCAACATAAGAGAGATTCAGCAAAACACAAAACGTTGGAGGAGCAACTGGCCAAACTCGAAACGGCAACACACCACTTGCAAAAGAAAGAAGAGATGGCAAAAGAGTATACACGGCAAAAAACAGGTGCTGGTTGACCAAAGAGACAAAGCAAAGCAAGAGGAGTCGACCAAAACCTAAAGCAACCATCCAAAGAGAGGAAAACCTAGTGTATGACCGGCTAAAGAGAGAAAAACAAGGGAGGAATGGCTGGACAACAAGTGCTGGACGGCAAAACCACCACCGGCTGAAAGAGAGAGAATGTCCAACCAACCTACATAGCCAAGCAAAGAGGTGAATGGCCAAATAGGTGTGGACAGCTAGGAGGAGAACGGCCAACGAAGAGTGGACAGCCAAAGCAAGGTGGACGGCTAGGAGACAGCACGGCAAGGAGACAACACACGGCAAAAGGAGATAACACCAAGGGATACCTTGGACAGCAAGGGAAATTGTGTGATGGCTAGAGAAAACTGTGTGACTCACGTAAGAGAGAAGACAACACACCGTCCGTAAGGGAAGAGAGGAGAAACCGTGAAAGAGGAGACCACCGGGAGAGCAAACCAAGCTGCCCAAAGGTGTGAAACGAACAAGTGCAAACCAGAAATGGTGGTAAGGCATGTGACCAGCAAGGCGTGCAAACCAGAAACGTACGTGGGACATGAAACGCCAAACCAGAAGCATGCGTGAGGTGTGTGACCAGTAAAGGGTGCAAATCAGAAACGTGCATGAGACGTGTAACGCCAAACCAGAAACATGAGGCAGGCCGTGAGACATGGAACGGCAAACCAGAAACGTGAGGCAAGCCGTGAGAGAGGGAGACGAGTGAGACCGTGAGACAGTGAAAGTAAGAGCTATGTGAGACAACCTAGAGAAGGAATTCGGCGAAGCATTCAAAGAACTCAACGTATTTCCAGTTTTATTCAAGAGAGGTTAGAGAGCATTACGATGAACTTCTAAGTGGCAATGGAGCAGCCTTTCAATTCAACAAAGGCAAGATAAGCTAGAAGAAGGGTAAACACAGTAAGTGACAGTCTTTGTATTGTACTTGCTTAGTAATTGCAATAGTGAAAGGAGCAAAGGATTGAGACATCCATTGTAACTAGAATTCTCAAGTATAGTGGATAGTCTCGATAAGGGAGAGTCCTTACCACTGTGGATGTACGTCATGTTGACAGAACCAGGTAAATCTCGTGTGTCTTTAATTTGCTTTACATTCTATGTTTTGAATTGAGTTGTGAACGCAGCCAACCCATAACCTAACGAAGACCTAAACAAGAACATCCAAATTGTTTATTAGGCAAGGTGTCTGAAAGGTGACTTTGGGGACTATTGTGATTAGTAGATAGCAATAGATCTACCTTAGTCAAGTCTGAGAAAGAGTTCACTTTTAAGAAGAGGTTGAAGTTGTTCACTTACCTGCGAATTACGAATTGTGGTGATATTGATTCACCCCCCCTCTCAGTATCACAAACTAGTAAATCCTAGGGAGAAGTCGGGAACTTCAATTGGTATCAGAGCACTGGTTCACCAGTTTGAAGCTTAACAGCTTGGTGTACTAGTTTGAAGGGATCTAGAAGTTTGACTTGTTCAGCATGCTGAGAAATGGAAGCCGGTACCAGCACCAGTACTACTTACAGCAAGAAGGTTCCAATCTTCAACGGAACCAACTGCCATATGTGGAAAGCAAGAATGCAAGTGGTATTTGCAACCATGGGCATGAACGTGGTAAAATGCGTACATGAGGGTTTTGTGGCTTCGAAAGAAGGTAAAAACCCAACCCCAGAGGAGATAAGGCAGTTTGAGATAAATAGGAAAGCCTCAAATGTCATCATTTCAACATTGACAGATGTTGAGTATGCTAAAGTTAGGGACTGCAAATCTGCCAAGGAGATATGGGACAGATTATAGAAAGTCTATGAAGGTGATGGCAGAATGAAGGAGGCTAAGCTTCAAGTGTTCAAGGAGAGATATGAATCTCTCAGAATGTAAAAGAATGAGACAATTCAAGAGTTCTTCACCAAGGTTATTGACGCTGTAAATGACCTTAGAAGTCATGGGAAGAACAAGAAGGACTCATCTATCGTGAAGAAAATTCTGAGAATTCTGCTTGAGAGGTTTGCCTCAAAGGTAACAACCATAGAGGAGAGTAGAGATCTCAATTCTATGTCTCTGCATGATCTCCAGTGCAATCTCATTACATATGAGATGAGGATAAAGTCAGCTGAAAGCTCTGTAACAACGAAGGTATCAAAGGAGGCAATTTTCAAAGCTATAAAGCACTTGAAGATAAAAGAAGAGGAAAAATCATCCAATGAGGATGATGATGATGATGATAAGGAAGAAAATGAAAGTGAAGTATTGGCTTACTTCACAAGGAAATTCAAAAGGGGGTCTAAGAAGGGAAAAGGACAGTTGTCCTTGAGATGTTATCATTGTGGCTAGACTGGACACTTTGCTTTTTAGTGCAAGGTGAAACTTGATGATGAAGATGAGGATGGTGATAATGAGCAGAATTCAAGATAGAGAAGATCATCTGTTGTTCCCACAACCGTGTATGGGTTGTAATTGTTGTCAACTAGGTTTAAGTGCGCAAGAAAGTAAAGCCATATGGAAGGGCAAGAAGGTAAAAGTCACATGGAGGGGCAAGAACGTAAAAGCCATATGGAAGGGCAAAACAGTAAATTTGTCGTGTAAGGGCAAGAACGTAAATCCGTCACCTAAGCCCTATTAGGGTTTCACATAAGAGAATATATAAAGACCTTGGAAGACAAAACTAGGGCAAGGCCAACACAATTGAATACACGGCAAAACCTAGAGAGAGAAATCGTCAAACACAAGAAAAAGGCCAACACAATTAAATATACGGCAAAACACCAAACCCTACACAGAAGAACACCACTTGCAAAAGAAAAGAGTAGCCGTCGTGAACAGTAGTCGTCATGAACAATGCAGTCGTAGGAAATTGAACAGTGTCGTCGGAAATTGAACAGAACAAAGAACAACCAAATTGAGCAAATTGGAGCAAACTGTATGACGGCAAGAGAGAGAAACCCATGAGGAACGACACACCACCGGCATACCAGCGGTTAGACGAAGAGAGAAAAAACATAGTCGACGAATGAAGAGAGAGAAAACGAAGCCGACGGACGAAGAGAGAGAAAATGCAATCGACGAACGAAGAGAGAGATGCCACCGAAAGAGCAGATAGCAGATCTGCGATGGCATGAGACAAACGAACGACACAGCAAGGAGGGAACTGTGAAATGGACGAAGAGAGAGACACCACCGGAGATGGTCGTTGGAAGAGAGAGAAAAGAGTTATATGGCCAGAACAGAGGAGTCAACAGGAAGAAGAGTGACGACTAGACGGGGCTAGATGGCAAGACGAAGAAAAGCAGACCACCGGCAGAAAATGGAGGAAATCCGTGACGGCTAAATGGGTGAACAAAAAAGAAAAATCCGACGATAAGAGAGAGAAATCCAACTAGACATCAGGAGAGAGACAAATGGACAGGTGAGTCGTAAGACAGTGAGATCATGAGACAAGGAGACGAGTGAGACCGTATGACAGTGAAAGTAGGAATTATGTGAAACAACGTAAAGAAGGAATTCGGCGAAGCATTGAACTCAACGTATTTCCAGACTTCTTCAAGAGAGGTTAAAAAGCGTTACGGTGAACTTCTAAGCGGTAGTGGAGCAGCCTTTCAATTCAACAGAGGCAAGACAAACTAGAAGAAGGGTAGACACAGTAAGTGACACTCTTTGTATTGTACTTGCTTAGTAATTGCAATAGTGAAAGGAGCAGAGAATTAAAGACATCCATTGTAACCTGTATTCACAAGTATAGTGGATAGTCTCGGTAGAGGGAAAATCCTTACCACCGTGGATGTACGTCACGTTGACTGAACCACATAAATCTCGTGTGTCCTTAATTTGCTTTACGTTCTGTATTTTGAATTGAGTTGTGAACGCAGCTAAAGTATCAGCCAACCCAAGTATCTCAAAGTCTTTGGTAGCCCATGTTTTATGAAGAACAAGGAGCAAAACTTGGGAAAATTCAATGCTAGGTCTAATGAAGGCATCTTTGTGGGATACTCAAAAAAGACAAAAGGTTACAGAATTTTCCTACATAAGTTGGGAAAAGTGATCACTTCCAATGATGTGAGAATAGATGAGAACTGGAAAACAATGTAAAATGGAGAAGCTGAGGACAATGAAGAAAATGACTTCAATGTAGATGAAGAATCAGACCAACCTGAAGAAAAGGAACAAGAAGTAAGTTCAGACTCAGGGAAGAGTGAGTCTGAAGATGAAGAAAGAGATCCTCTTGCAACTAAGACTGTGCAAGAAAGAAAGCCAAAGAAAACGTGGACCAGTGCTCATCAAGAAAATCAAATCATAGGTGACCCATCAGCAGGAGTTAGAACAAAAAGAAGAATTATGGGAGCTATTGCTTTACTCTCACAAATTGAACCTAAATCTATTGAAGAGGCTACACAAGATCTAAGTATACATCTGTCCACAGCGCTGTTTGAAAAGCACAAATTAAGTCTATCTGTGCAAATGCCTCCTCAAGCCTGAAGTTTAGGTGAATCCTCCATCTCCACTTTGTGAGTTTTTCAGATTTGTAATTGGTTGGCAAAAGGGGAGAGAAGCAACAGTACAGGGGGAGCTGTTAAGAAAGGGGGAGTGCATATTTAAGGGGAGTTGAAACTGCTGCATAGTGGCTTTTGTTATGAGTGTTGCCAACAATTACAATGGGGGAGATTCTTGTTCCCACAGCCGTGTATGGGTTGTAATTGTTATCAACTAGGTTTAAGCATGCAAGAAAGTAAAGCCATATGGAAGGGGCAAAAACGTAAAAGCCACATGGAAGGGCAAAATAGTAAATTCACCGTATAAGGGCAAGAACATAAATCTGCTGCGTAAGCCCTATAAGGGTTTCACATAAGAGAATATATAAAGACCTTGGAAGACAAAACTAGGGCAAAGCCAACACAATTGAATACACGGCAAAACCTAGAGAGAGAAACCGTCAAACACAAGAAAAAGGCCAACACAATTAAATACACGACAAAACACCAAACCTTACACAGAAGAACACCACCATCGTGAACAATGCAGTTGTCGAAAATTGAACAATATCGTTAGAAAATTGAACAGTGTCGTCAGAAATTGAACAGTGTCATCGGAAATTGAACAGAATGAAGAACGGCCAAATTAAGCAAATCGGAGCAAACCGTGTGATGGCAAGAGAGAGAAACCCGTGAGGAACAGCACACCAGCAGTTGGACAAAGAGAGAGAAAATGTAGCTGACGAACGAAGAGAGAGAAAACGAAGCCAACGGATGAAGAGAGAGAAAACGTAGCCGATGGACGAAGAGAGAGATGCCACCAGAAGAGCAGACAGTAAATCTACAACGGTGTGAGACAAACAAACGACACGGCAAGGAGAGAACCGTGAAATGGATGAAGAGAGAGACACCACCGGAGACGGCCGTTGGAAGAGAGAGAAAAGAGGTATACGGCCAAAACAGAGGAGTCGACGGGAAGAAGAGTGACGGCTAGACGGGGCTGGACAGCAGGATAAAGAAAAGCAGACCACCGGCAGAAAAGGGAGGAAATCTATGATGGCCAAGTGGGTGAACGGAAAAGAGAAATCCGACAGTAAGAGAGAAAAATCCGACTGGACATCAAGAGAGAGAGAAATGGACAGTGAGATTATGAGACAAGGAGACAGGTGAGACCGCAAAACAATGAAAGCAGGAATTGTGTGAAACAACGTAGAGAAGGAATTCGGTGAAGCATTGAACTCAACATATTTCTAGACTTCTTTAAGAGAGGTTAGAGAGCGTTGCAGTGAACTTCTAAGCGGTAGTGGAGCAGCCTTTCAATTCAATAGAGGCAAAACAAGCTAAAAAAAGGGTAGACACAGTAAGTGACACTCTTTGTATTGTACTTGCTTAGTAATTGCAATAGTGAAAGGAGCAGAGAATTAAAGACATCTATTGTAACCTGTATTCACAAGTATAATGGATAGTCTTGGTAGAGGGAGAGTCCCTACCACCGTGGATGTACGTCATGTTGACAAAACCACGTAAATCTCGTGTGTCCTTAATTTGCTTTACGTTCTGTGCTTTGAATTGAGTTGTGAACGCAGCTAAAGTATCAGCCAACCCATAACCTAACGAAGACCTAAACAAGAACATCCGTATTGTCTATTAGGCAAGGTGTTTAAAAGGTGACTTTGGGGACTATTGTGATTAGTAGGTAGCAATAGATCTACCTTAGTCGAGTCTAAGAAAGAGTTCACTTTTAAGAAGAGGTTGAAGTTGTTCACTTACCTGCGAATTGCGAATTGTGGTGATACTGATTCACCCCCCCTCTTAGTATCACAAACTAATAGATCCTAAGGAGAAGTCGGGAACTTCATCATCATTCAAATCAAAGAAGTCCAATAAGAAGATTGCCAACCTACAGAGGAAGAAGAGAGGCTCATTCAAGAATTATGTGAGTTAGAAAAAAGAAGCTGATGAGGAGGAAGATGAAGACTCATTAGATGAGCATGCCTTTATGGCATCAGCTCAAGGTGGTAGTTCAACCTCTGAAGAGGAAGAGGAGGTTGATGAAGAAGAACCAGATCTTGAAGTTAAGTTAGAAGCAGCTTCAAAGGAGATAATCAGAAGGGGCAGAACAATAAAAAGGTTGGAGGCTCAAATAAAACAAGTTGAAGCAAAGTCTGAGGAAGCTGAAAGTCAAAAGGATGAAATAAGGGCTGAACATATTGACTTGAAGAGAAGATTTGAGGAACAAATCAAAGTATGTGAAGACCTTACAGTAGAGCTTGGCTCAAGAGCTTCAAAAATTGAAGAAATGGAGAAAGAGTTGCAGAGACTTCAGCAACAACTTAAAAATAGCAAAGAGAACTTGTAGAAGCTTGAAATGATAGGAGAAACAAGTTCTGCAAAAGGAGAGAAGAATGTAGAGAAAGTGCAGCAATCTGAGGCTGCATTGGCTAAAGAAAATAAGAATGTGCCATAGAAGTTGAAAAAGAAGATTATGACTCAGAAGAAGATAGCTGAGAATAAAGAAGATCTGAAGAAGCAACCTAGGGTGGCAAATAAGAAAGAAGAAAAGAAAGTCAACCAGGAGAGGGCTACAACTAAATAGAAGAAGGAGAAGAAGGTGACTGAAGTGAAAGTCACACAAGCAAAGAAGCAAGCTACTTTACCTACACAACAAGTGATGAACAGAAGAAGACAAGCTGTGATCAGACCCAAAAAGAGGTAGTTTCAAGGTCATTGCCTTTATTGTGGAGTTTGGGGTCATAAGGTGAGTAAATGCTGGTGGAGAAGGCCAATATATGTCTCCACCTTGAGAAGATACGACGTTGCATACAGAAGGAGACAATACAAAACTCAGAGGAGAACACCTGTTGTGAGTTCTTGCACATACTGTAAAAGGCAAGGACACATTGACGAGGATTGTTGGTGGAAACCCAAACCAGTAGCTTCAAAGAACAAGATTGCTATATTGGCAGACTTGGAACAGTGTGAAAGGTGCGGGCAGGATGGCCATAATGCCAAGAGATCCATGACACTTCTCCCTGAGCAAGAGAAGGCACTCAATGGCACATCGAAAACAAGCGGTGCAATCAAAGCTGAGAAAAAGGAGAAAGCTATCTTCCAGCCAGTTCAAAGGAAAAAATATTAAGCAAAAAGAGAGGTAGCTAATATAGCTGAAATTGCACTAAAGGCTGGCTACAAGGATAAGCAGTGGATCCTTGATAGTGGATGCACTTCACACATGACAGGAGACAAGAGTAAATTATCAAAGCTAAACAAGTCAAGAGAAGGCACAGTCAAGTTTGGCAATGATGATTCACTCAACATCAGTGGTCAAGGGTTAGTAAATATTGGAAAAGGAAAGCTGAAAGATGTTCTGCACGTTGAAGGACTCAGATATAATCTAGCATCTGTTAGCCAACTATGCAACGAAGACCACAATGTGATATTCACAAAAACAGGTTGCCAAGTAAAGAGTAAAGAAGGCAATACTATTGCAACTAGGAAGAGAATAGCTGGAAATTTATATGTGATTGATGAGGACAAGACAAACAGTTGTTTACTTACCAAAGAAGAAGCAAATCAACTTTGGCATAGGAGGCTGGGACACTTAACACAGAAGAATATGAGGAAGCTGACCGCTACTCATGCCATCAGAGGCATTCCAAACCTTGAGAGAGAGAGGGAGTATGTCTGCTCAGCATGCTCTAAAGGAAAACAAGTGATATGGATGCTAAGACAATTGGCAGACTTGGATGTTGAAGTGAAGTTACCAGTGAGTGTACTTTGTGATAATCAAAGTGCTATTGATCTCAGCAAGAATCCGGTTCAACATTCAAGAAGCAAGCATATTGATATCCGATATCACTTCATCAAAGATCAAGTGGAACAGGGTACAATTCAGTTGGAGTATGTTGTTACTAAAGATCAAATTTCAGATATTCTAACTAAACCTCTGTCCATAGAGCTATTCGAAAAGCATAGATTGAGTCTATCTGTGCAAATGCCTCCTCAAGCCTGAAAATCAGGTGAATCCTCCATCTCTACTTTGCAAGTTTTTTAGATTTGTAATTGGTTGGCAAAAGGGGAGAGAAGCAACAGTGTAGGGGGAGCTGTTAAGAAAGGGGGAGTGCATATTTAGGAGGAGTTGTAATTGCTACACAATGACTTTTGTTATGAGTGTTGCCAACAATTACAAAGGGGGAGATTGTTGTTCCCACAGCCTTGTATGGGTTGTAATTGTTGTCAACTAGGTTTAAGTGTGCAAGAAAGTAAAGCCACATGGAAGGACAATAACGTAAATCCACATGGAAGGGCAAGAAAGTAAATCCACATGGAAGGGCAAGAAGGTAAAGCCACATAGAAGGGCAAGAACGTAAATCCACCACGTAAGCCCTATTAGGGTTTATGGAAGGGAGTATATAAAGACCTTGGAAGACAAAACTAGGGTAAGGCCAACACAATTGAATACACGGCAAAACACAAGAGGAGTGGACGAAGAGAGAGAGAGACCGTCGGCAATTGAGCATTCAGCAAACACAAGACGACAAAACAAGAGAACCACCCAAAGGGGTACACGGCAAAGAGGAAAAACCCGACGACCAAATAGGGGAAGGAGAGAAAAACCATATATGGCTAAATAAACGGTGGAGAAAAAAAAAACAAAACGGTTGGCAAAAATAGAGAAAAGAAGAGGCGGCCAACGAAGTGAAACGAAAAAAAACACCACCTGTAAAAGAGAGAGAAAACCCAACCTTGGGAGAGAGAAAAAGTGGTGAATAGGCGAAGAGGGGCTGGACGGCAGGCCAAAGAAGAGCCACCACTAGCTGGAGGAGAAAACCAGAACGGCAAAACCAGTACGGCAGAACAGGGGAAGGAGAGAAAAATCCAACAGCCCAAAGAAGAGAGCGAGACTGTCGGCAAAATAGAGCATCTGGCTGAAAGAGAGGAAGGAACCGTCCAAACATAAGAGAGAAACCATCCAACACAAGAGAGATTCGGCAAAACATAAAACATTGGAAGGGCAACCGGCCAAACCCAAAACGGCAACACATCATTTGCAAAAGAAAGGAGAGACAACAAAAGCGTATACATGGCAGAAAACAGGTGCTAGTCGACCAAAGAGACAAAGCAAAGCAAGAGGAGTCGGCCAAAACCTAGAGCAACCGTCCAAAGAGAAGAAAACCATCCAAAGAGAAGAAACCCTAGTGTGTGACCAGCCAAAGAGAGAAAAACAAGGGAGGAACGACTGGACAGCAAGTGCTGGATGGCAAAACCACCACCGGCTGAAAGAGAGAGGACATCCAACCAACCTACACAACCAAGCAAAGAGGTGAACGACCAAATAGGTGTGGGCAACAAGGAGGAGAATGGTCAACCAAGAGTGGACAACCAAAGCAAGGTGGACGGCTAGGAAACAGCATGGCAAGGAGACAACACATGGAAAAAGGAGATAACACCAAGGGATACCTTGGATAGCAAGGGAAACCATGTGACAACTAGAGAAAACTATGTCTCTCACGTAAGAGAGAAGACAGCACACCGTCAGTAAGGGAAGAGAGGAGAAACCGTGAAAGAGGAGACCACCAGGAAAGCAAACCAAGCTATCCAGAGGTGTGAAACGGACAAGTGCAAACCAGAAACGGTGGTAAGGCGTGTGACCAGTAAGGTGTGCAAACCAGAAACGTACGTGGGACGTGAAACGCCAAACCAGAAGCGTGCATAAGGCGTGTGACCAGCAAAGGGTGCAAACCAGAAATGTGCGTTAGATGTGTAATGCCAAACCAGAAACGTGAGGTAGGCCATGAGACGTGGAACGGCAAACCAGAAACATGAGGCAAGCTGTAAGACAAGGAGACGGGTGAGACCGTGAGACAGTGAAAGCAGGAGCTGTGTGAGACAACCTAAGAAGGAATTCGGCAAAGCATTCAAAGAACTCAACGTATTTCCAGATTTCTTCAAGAGAGGTTAGAGAGTGTTGCGGTGAACTTCTAAACGGCAATGGAGCAGCCTTTCAATTCAACAAAGGCAAGACAAGCTAGAAGAAGGGTAGACACAATAAGTGACACTCTTTGTATTGTACTTGCTTAGTAATTGCAATAGTGAAAGGAGCAGAGAATTAAGACATCCATTGTAACTGGAATTCTCAAGTATAATGGATAGTCTCGGTAAGGGAGAGTCCCTACCACTGTGGATGTACGTCACGTTGACGGAACCACGTAAATCTCGTGTGTCCTTAATTTGCTTTACGTTCTATGTTTTGAATTGAGTTGTGAACGCAGCTAAAGTATTAGCCAACCCATAACCTAACGAAGACCTAAACAAGAACATCTGAATTGTCTATTAGGCAAGGTGTTTGAAAGGTGACTTTGGGGACTATTATGATTAGTAGGTAGCAATAGATCTACCTTAGTTAAGTCTGAGAAAGAGTTCGCTTTTAAGAAAAGGTTGAAGTTGTTCACTTACTTGCAAATTGTGAATTGTGGTGATATTGATTCACCCCCCCTCTTAGTATCACAAACTAGTAAATCCTAAGGAGAAGTCGGGAACTTCATAAAGCAACCCTAAACTCAAGGCATATAAACACCTATGCAGCTGCCAAGAAAAGTTATAAATGAAAATAGAAAAGAAAGAGCATCCAATGGCAGAACAAAAGAGCATCCAATGGCAAAAACGAAAAAGCATCCAACAGCAAAGAAAGAAAGAGAGACAGTAACAAAATGAAAGAGAGAGAGCGGCAGAAAGGGTGAGAGTGGCAAAAAGTGAGAGCGGCAAGAAACAAAAAGAAAGATAGAGCAGCAGAGAACAAAAAAGAGTGGTAGAGAATATAAGAGAAAGTGGCAAAGAACAAAAGATAGAGTGGTAGAAACAAAAAAAAAAAAGTGGCAGGAAGAGAGAAGGCAAAGACCAACAGAGAAAAGGGGAGGAGGTAAATCAGTGTGAGATATTTACTTTTTACAAATTTGTCCAAATTAAACCTCTGTGACCTGTTAAAGTCTATGATCTATCTTTGTCTTACTTCTTTATGTGAGAATGGCCATATGGATATCAAGCGAGCACAAGCACCCAAGAACATACAAAATTTTTACATAGTTCACCCACAATGTGTGAGCTATATCCCTGATGTGATAGGATCTCTCTTAGATCACATGTTCCACTCTTACTCTCAATGGATATAGATGATGTAGTGGAAGGATCTCTCCTTAACCACTTACAATGATCTCTCGATTACCCCAAGGGTTTCCTACCCTTTTTCAAAGAAGTAAATAAAAAGATTATAACAAAAACTCCCTTGAGAAAGATCTTACCATGTGCACAGGTTACTATGGCAAAAAGCTAATCTTCTTCTTTCTTTTTACTGTTCTCTATTCCTCACTGCCAGTCTCTGCCTCTTGTTAGTTCTCAACTCTCTGCTAGCTTTCTCCTCTCTACCGGTTCTCAACTCTCTGTCGGTTTTCTCCTCTCTGCTAGTTCTCTCCTCTTTACTAGTTCTCTCATCTACAGTTCTCTCCTCTATTATTCTCTCATCTACAATTCTCTCCTATGCCATTCTCAACTCTCTACCTTTACCAGTCTCAACTTTCTATTTGCTCTACTCTCTGTCGTTTCCCCACAAGCTTTCTGCCATTCTCTCCTTCATTACTGTCGATCTCTGCCTTCTTTCTTTTTGCCACTCACCCTTTCTGCCGTTGAATGCTCTTTCTTTTTTTCCACTGGATGCTTTTTCTTTTCTGCCACTAGATGCTCTTTCTTTTCTACTAGTTCTCTCCTAAATTTAAGAATGTCGATCTCAACTCTCTTAGCAACTACATGGGTATTTATATGCCTTGAGTTTAGGGTTGCCCTATCATCAACAGCCAGTATTGATTCCTTAAATTTAGGCTTACCCTACCATTAATGGTTAACATTGATTCCTTGAATTTAGGGTTAACCTACATAAATAGTCAGTATTAACTACTTGAATTTAAGGTTGACTTACTATCAACGGTTAGCATTGACTCCTACCCAACAAGTAACTTGCAGTGCTAAATGTAATGCCAGAGGCAACAACTAGTGCTTTCTTTACCACTAAAACACTGCGAGCAATCTGAATTAACTCGTTGTTTTCGGTAGCACAAGGTCGGGCTAACAGCATCCTAATTTCGGCCATGCTTTCTCTCCTTATTCTCATCACATTTCATCAACACCATCTTCCTTAACCCTTGAATAACTCAACTGCCAACACTTTATAAATGCAGTAAACACATCTTAAAGGCACTCATAACATCAAATCAATAAAGACACATATATGAGATGTTATTACAACAAATCTAATATTAGTCATTAAAGATGGGCTTAATAATCTCCCCCTTCGAATTTATTAGCAACACATTTGAAGTTCCTGACTTCTCCCTAGGATCTACTAGTATGTGATACTAAGAGGGGGGGTGAATCAGTATCACCACAATTCGCAATTCGCAGGTAAGTGAACAACTTCAACCTCTTCTTAAAAGCGAACTCTTTCTCAAACTCGACTAAGGTAGATCTATTGCTACCTACTAATCACAATAGTCCCCAAAGTCACCTTTTAGACACCTTGCCTAATAGACAATTTAGATGTTCTTGTTTAGGTCTTCTTTTAGGTTATGGGTTGGCTGATACTTTAGCTACGTTCATAACTCAATTCAAAACACAGAACATAAAACAAATTAAGGACACACGAGATTTACGTGGTTCCGTTAACGTGACGTACATCCACAGTGGTAGGGACTCTCCCTTACCGAGACTATCCACTATACTTGAGAATTCCAGTTACAATGGATGTCTTAATCCTCTACTCCTTTCACTATTGCAATTACTAAGCAAGTATAATACAAAGAGTGTCACTTATTGTGTCTACCCTTCTTCTGGCTTGTCTTACCTCTGTTGAATTGAAAGGCTGCTCCACTGCCGTTTAGAAATTCACCGCAACGCTCTCTAACCTCTCTTGAAGAAATCTAGAAATACATTGAGTCCTTTCCGATGCTTCCCCGAATTCCTTCTCTAGGTTGTCTCACACAGCACCTGTTTTCACCGTCTCACGGTCTCACTCGTCTCCTTGTCTCACGGCTCATCTCACATTTCTAGTTTGCTGTTCCACGTCTCACGTATGTTTATGGTTTGCACGCCTTGCTAGTCACACGCCTTACCACCGTTTCCGGTTTGCACTTGTCCGTTTCACACCTCCGGACAGCGTGGTTTGCTCTCCCGGTGGTCTCCTCTTTCACGGTTCCTCCTCTCTTCCCTTACGGACGGTGTGTTGTCTTCTCTCTTACGTAAGTCACACGGTTTTCTCCAGCTGTCACACCTCTTTGCCGTGTGTTCTCCCTTGCCGTCCAGCCTTGCTTTGGCCATTCTCCTCCTTGCTTGGCCGTTCACCCCTTTGTCGTTGGTTGTGTTTGCCCATGTAGATTGGTTTAGACATTTACCTTGTTTGGCCGTGTAGGTTAGTTTAGACGTTCACCTTTGGTTGCCAGTTGTCTCCCTTTGACTATCCCTTTGTGTTTTGCTGTCCAATCGTTCCTCCCTTGTTTTCTCTCTTTGGCCAGTCACCCTAGCTTGATGTGTAGCTTGTGTTTGGCCAGTTGTCTCCTTGCTTGGACAGTTCCTCCTTTGTGTTTGGTCGGTTGTCTCCTTGCTTGGACGTCTCTTCTCTTTGGACGTGTCGGATTTTCTCTCCTTCCATTGTTCTGCCGTTGACTCACTTGGTTGGTCGAATAGGATTTTGCCGTTTTGCTCTTCCGGTCTGTCGTCCAGTCATCCAGTCCCCTTCAGCCATCTCGTGTTCTCTCTTTTGCAACCCCGCTAGTGTGTGTTGTCGTGTTGTCTCCTTGCTGACCGCTGGTGTATTTTCTCTCCTTTGCCGTCCACACTTCGTTCTACCGTCCAACCCCCTCTTTCTCTGTATCGGGTTTTCTCTCTCTCTTTTCACTCAGTCGTTCTTCGTTCTGTTTTTCTTTTTTTTTTATTGGCCATTTGGGTTTGTTTTGCTCTTACGTATCGTTCTGCCGTCACCCCCCTTTGCCGTCTGTTTTCTCTCTCTTTAGTTGTATATTTTCACCGTCCACCCTTACTTCTTTTTGTCGTGTACCACTTTGGCTGATTCCTCTATTTTGCCGTGTTAGTGTTCTACCATGCTGGTTTTGCCGTGCTGGTTTTCTCTCTTCTAGCCGTTAATGTTTTGCCGTTTGCTGTATTGTGTTGGATGGTTTCTCTCTCTAGGTTTTGGCCAAC
>CM038600.1:4633950-4760086 GCA_021533255.1 Ceriops tagal
CCTAGTTTTGTCTTCCGAGGTCTTTATATACTCTGTTCCATGAAACCCTAATAGGGCTTACGTGGTGGATTTACGTTCTTGCCCTTAGGCGACGGATTTACCTTCTTACACTTCCATGTGGATTTACCTTCTTACCCTTCCAGGTGGCTTCACCTTCTTACACACTTAAACCTAATTGACAACAATTACAACCCATATAAGGCTGTGGGAACAATAAGAAATAGCTAATCAAACTAGTTAATTTGGGCACTCTAAAAAATCTACATAAAGTCAAAATTAGTACAAGCCATCCCCCATAAAGTAAATAAAACCTAATTTAGTTCCTTGAAGAATACATAGATGTGTTTGCCTAGTTATACCAAGATATGCCTAGCTTAGATACTAATATAATAATGTATAAAATTTTATTAACTAAAGTGCAAGCCCATAAGATAGAAGATTAAGAGAATAGAACTTAAAGTTGTGTTAAAAATTAAAAAAGAAGTTAGAAAGTTATCGGATAAAGGCTTTTTTTAGGAAGCAAATTACTCTGAATGGGTAGCCAACATTGGTTTAGTACCAAAAAGGATGACAAGGTATGTGTAGATTATACAAACCTAAAAAAGCAAGCCTTAAACATAACTTTCCCCTGATACACATTGACATTCTTGTGGATAATGCTACTGGCCATTCAATGTTTTTATTTGTAAATGAGTTTTTAAATCATCATTAAATTAAGATGACGCTTAAAGACATGGAAAAAAACAACATTTATTATGATAAGAGGCACCTTTTATTATAAAGGCATACCATTTGGCCTTAAGAATACAGGTGCTGCCTATCAATGGGCAATGGTCACTTTATTCAATGAGGAGATGCACAAAAGATTGAGGTATATGTTAATGATATTATTGCTAAGTTCTAAGCAAGTAAGGATCCCTTGGTAGTCTTTAAAATGTTGTTTGATGGACTAAGAAATTTTTAACTTAAGCTCAACCCAGCTAAATGCACTTTTAAGGCAACTTTAGCCAAGTTATTAGGATTTATTGTAAATTAAAAGGGCATCTAAATTGATCTTGATTAAGTTAAAGTCATATAGGAAATGACTACACCATCTACGTCAAAGAAGGTATAAGGATTCATTAAAAAGGTCATTACATTGCAAGATTTATGTCCTAGATAACAACATGTGAGCAATGACCCATCATTGCTTGAATGGACTACCCATTAATAGATTCTTTTGTTAAAATATGACAATCAATATGTCGATCCCAAAACAGTCAAAGGTAGTGTAATAGCTAACTTATCCCTCACTATAAGCCTATGTAGTTTAATTTTCCAAATGAAGACATCTTAGTCATAAATTAAAGTCAAGATGATAAAAAGACAACAAATAAATGACATATGTGGTTCAATGAGGCATCCAATGCATTGGGGTATAGAATTGAATTAGTCATGATTTCTCTTAAGGGTAATGAATATCTAATTGCGACAAAGTAATAATTTGAATGCACTAATAATATAACAAAGTACAAAGTGTGTATAATGGAATGCTTTAGAAATGAAAGCTAAAAGCCTCAAGGCAAATGGTGACTCAATATTAGTTATTTATCAATTATTGGATGAGTAGTAAACATAAAACTATAAGTATATTCCTTATCATTAGTACATTAAAAAATTGATATATATTTCAATTATATTACCTTCAGTCATATGCCTCAAGAAAAAAATTTTGTCTTTAATGCTTTTGGCAACTTTAATAACAAGGTACAAGATAGATTTTGTGTGTATGTGTGTGTGATCGCTCCTCTCACTTCCTAATACACATGAAAACTTTATGTAAAGGCGTTTGATTACAATAAGGTCAAGAGAAAGAAAAGTTATTAGGTTAAGAAAAGCTTTTTAGTTATGTCAATGACTTTACCTTTTGTTGATTCAGTTATATTAATTAATGTATTATTTACATGAAAATAATCAATTTCAAATATGAAATTAATGTTTATAAATGATTTTTCAAATAAATAATCCAACACAAAGAGTTGTTCTCTCAAATTCTCTTAAATGTCTAAAACAAGGATTTGTACACCTTATGTCTCCAAAATAATAACTCTTGCCTTACCTCTCAATATAACTCTATGCTAATTCCTTCTCCATATCCTTTTGATGTATAACTCTCCAACTTTTTCAACTTCATCTCAGTGTACGTTACAAGCTTGTATATTATTACTCAATAATGTATGATATCTAACATTATTAGGTTTTAGCTTTAAGAACCTTCTTATGGAAAATTCTTGAACTTTTATGTACCTATAAACTTTGTAGATTGCAATAAGGGCATCCCATAACTTAGTGTTAGCCAAAACCACCATTTTCTATTTGATAGTTATATAAATACTATAATTTTATTAAATTGATAAAAACATCACACAATAATGTGTCTTTATATAATCATAAACATCTAAATTTATTCAAACAATAAAACTCAAATTGGATTCAACTAAACTAATTTTTACTATAATTTTAATTTTTTAATTTAAATTAACGTTAATATCCCCTTAATCATGATTTGGTAATAATCTTAATCCCAATATTTGTTTCAGCTTAACAAATACTTTATACTTTAATGACTTTGTGAGAATGTTAACTACTTGATCTTCAAAATTGCAATGTGTCAATTTAATTTCCTCAAGTACCAACCAAGAACATGATAGCATATCTACATCATATGCAACAAAGAGAAAAAGCCATCTGGTGCATTAGATAAGAGATGTAATTCATCAGAAAATAGACAGGGATTTACCTGCTGTAGACTGCACAAAGGCCCAATTTTAGCACATGTCTTTGGTTTTATGACAATATGTAGCTAATGATAACATAACTCAGATAACTCAAAGAAGTTTGACCACTAGTAATTTTCCAATACAAGTTGTGTACCAAAACAAACCTGTGCAATTTGGTTAACCTCACTAATTGAACCTTTTGATTTCAGCACAGCTTTGTAAATACTGTAAGCAAATAACAAAAGTTCCTAATAAAATGCCTTGAAAAAGATTAGGGAAGGAATTCAACTGGGCAATTGAGGTTAAGGAACAAATATGGGTAAATAATTAGGATGGTCATGACATGAAATGGTATACTTAACACACATAAAATCTCAATTACTAACTCAACACAGAACCATACAACACTAATTCAAAAGGCCTAAAAGGTGTCAATCAAAACACTGCATTTTTGTATAAACAAAGCCATAGAGAAAATGCGAAGAATGCAAGCTAAGCTCCATGCACTGCATAACCATTTAAACAGGTACTTAATCACATAAGCTAAAATGGCATTACAATATAAATACTTCAAAACTTGTTGGCAGAATTAGAGGAGGCTTACCTATAAGGCTCCTTATACGCAGAGCGAACATCAATTTTCACTGTCACAAGGTCTAAGAATAGATCTTCCTCAATCTTCTTAGTCAAAATTTTGTTTGCCTTGCAAAAGGACCCAAAAAAAAGTGAGAAGTCAACACCACATGATGCAAGATTATCCCAAAAACATTATAACTTCACTTTCCTCAAGCCTCAGCACTACACTTATTTTCTCCTTAAGGAGCATACAAAGAAATTGTTGTTCCCATAGCCTTGTATGGGTTGTAATTGTTGTCAATTAGGTTTAAGTGTGCAAGAAAGTAAAGCCACATGGAAGGGCAAGAACGTAAATCCACCGCGTAAGCCCTGGAGGGGCAAGAATGTAAATCCGCCACATAAGCCTTATTAAGGTATCATGGAAGAGAGTATATAAAGACCTTGGAAGACAAAACCAGGGTAAGGCCAACACAATTGCATACATGGCAAAACACCAATCGGGTGGAAGAGAGAGAAAACACCAAACCCTACATGGAAGAACACCACCTGCAAAAGAAAAGAGAAACCATGCAAGCAAAGAGAGTAGCCGGCCAAAACAAAAAGATGTCCAAATACAACCAGCACAGCAAAACCAGCATGGCAGAACAGTACACGGCAAAAAGAAGAGGTGCTGGACAAAGAACAGGGGTTGAGAGTGAGAAAATTCGTGACGGCTGAAGGGGGCTGGACGACTGGACGACAAGCCATAAAAGAGCCACCACCGGCCGGAGGAGAAAACCAGCACGGCAAAACCAGCACGGCAGAACAAGGGAAGGAGAGAAAAATCCAACAGCCCAAAGAAGAGAAAGAGACCGTCGACAAAATAGAGCAACCGGCTGAAAGAGAGGAAGGAACCGTCTAAACACAAAAGAGAAACCATTCAACCAAAGGAGTCAGCCAAAACCTAGAGAGAAACCATCCAACACAATAGAGATCGGCCAAAACATAGCCGCTGGAAGAGAGAGAAAAACCGAGAAACGCCTGAAAGAGAAAACTGCCAGAACAGGGGGTCGAAGGGGAGAAAATACGATACGGCAAAAGAAGGTGCTGGACGGCAAGGAGACAACACGGTAAGAGAGACAAAACGGCAAGAGAGTAGAACGTCAAAAGGAGAGCATGGCAAGAGAACAGCGTGACTAACCAAAAATAGAGACCAGAAACTGGTGACCAAGCCGTGAGATAGGAAATGAGTGACCAGGCCGTGAGACAGGAAATAGGTGAGGCGTGAGGCGTGAGACCACTGGCTAGAAGAAAACCAGAAACGGACGAGTGAGGCGTGAGGCGTGAGACCAGCAAAGAGGAAGAAAACCAGAAACGTGAGGTGAGAGCAAAAACCAAAAACGCATCACCCCTGGAAGAGAAGAAAACTAGAAATGTAAGGGAAGATAGGAGAAACCGTGAAAGAGGAGACCACCAGGAGAGCAAACCAAGCTGTCCGGAGGTGTGAAATGGACAAGTGCAAACTAGAAAGGGTGGTAAGGCATGTGACCAGCAAGGCGTGCAAACCAGAAACGTACGTGGGACGTGAAACACCAAACTAGAAGCGTGCATGAGGCGTGTGACCAGCAAATGGTGCAAACCAGAAACGTGTGTGAGACGTGTAACGCCAAACCAGAAACATGAGGCAGGCTGTGAGACGTAGAACTGCAAACCAGAAACGTGAGGCAAGCTGTGAGACAAGGAGACGAGTGAGATCATGAGACGGTGAAAGCAGGAGCTGTGTGAGACAACCTAGAGAAGGAATTCGGCGAAGCATCAAAAAGAACTCAACGTATTTCTAGATTTCTTCAAGAGAGGTTAGAGAGCATTGCGGTGAACTTCTAAGTGGCAGTGGAGCAGTCTTTCAATTCAACAGAGGCAACACAAGCTAGAAGAAGGGTAGACACAGTAAGTGACACTCTTTGTATTGTACTTGCTTAGTAATTGCAATAATGAAAGGAGCAGAGGATTAAGACATCCATTGTAACTAGAATTCTCAAGTATAATGGATAGTCTCAGTAAGGGAGAGTCCCTATCACTGTGGATGTACGTCATATTGACGGAACCACGTAAATCTTGTGTGTCCTTAATTTTCTTTACATTCTGTGTTTTGAATTGAGTTGTGAACGCAGCTAAAGTATCAGCCAACCCATAACCTAACGAAGACCTAAACAAGAACATCCAAATTGTCTATTAGGCAAGGTGTCTGAAAGGTGACTTTAGAGACTATTGTGATTAATAGGTAGCAATAGATCTACCTTAGTCGAGTCTGAAAAAGAGTTCGCTTTTAAGAAGAGGTTGAAGTTGTTCACTTACCTACGAATTGCGAATTGTGGTGATACTAATTCACCCCCCCTCTCAATATCACAAATTAGTAGATCCAAGGGAGAAGTCGGGAACTTCAATTAGTATCAGAGCACAGGTTCACCAATTTGAAACTTAATAGCTTGGTGTACTAGTTTGAAGGAATCTAAAAGTTTGACTTGTTCAGCATATTGAGAAATGGAAGCTAGTACCAACACCAGCACTACTTACAGCAAGAAGGTTCCAATCTTCAATGGAAGCAACTATCATATGTGGAGAGTTAGAATGCAAGTGGTATTTGCAACCATGGGCATGAACGTGGTGAAATGCGTATAGGAGGGTTTTGTGGCTCCGAAAGAAGGTAAAGACCCAACCCCAGAGGAGTTAAGGTAGTTTGAGATAAATGGGAAGGCCTTAAATGTCATCATTTCAGCATTGACAGATGCTGAGTATGCTAAAGTTATGACTGCAAATCTGCCAAAGAGACATGGGACAGATTGCAGAAAGTCTATGAAGGTGATAGCAGAATTAAGGAGGCTAAGCTTCAAGTGTTCAAGGAGAGATATGAATCTCTCAGAATGTAAAAGAATGAGACAGTTCAAGAATTCTTCACTAGGGTTATTAATGCTATAAACGACCTTAGAAGTCATGGGAAGAACAAGAAGGACTCATCTATTGTTAAGAAAATTCTGAGAATTCTGCCTGAGAGGTTTGCCTCAAAGGTAGCAGCCATAGAGGAGAGTAGAGATCTCAATTCTATGTCTCTGCATGATCTCCAGTGCAATCTCATTGCATATGAGATAAGGATAAAGTCAATGGAGAGCTCCTTAACAACAAACGTATCAAAGGAGGTAGCTTTCAAAGCTATGAGACACTTAAAGATAAAAGAAAAGGAAGAATCATCCAGTGAGGATGATGATGATGATGATAAGGAAGAAAGTGAAGGTGAAGTGTTGACATACTTCACAAGGAAATTCAAAAAGGAATCTAAGAAGGGAGAAGGACAGTTGTCCTTGAGATGTTATCGTTGTGGGCCGACTAGACACTTTACTTCTCAATGCAAAGTGAAACTTGATGATGAAGATGAGGATGGTGATGATGAGCAGAATTCAAGATGGAGAAGATCATCATTCAAATCAAAGAAGTCCAGTAAGAAGATTGTCAACCCACAGAAGAAGAAGAGAAGCTCATTCAAGAGTTATGTGAGTCAAACAAAAGAAGCTGATGAGGAGGAAGATGAAGACTCATCAGATGAGCATGCCTTTATGGCATCAGTTCAAGGTGGTAGTTCAACCTCTGAAGAGGAAGAGGAGGTTGATGAAGAAGAACCAGATCTTGAAGCTGAGCTGGAAGCAGCTTTAAAGGAGATAATTATAAGGGGCAGAACCATAAAAAGGTTAGAGGCTCACATAAAACAAGTTGAAGCAAAGTTTGAGGAAGCTAAAAGTCAAAAAGATGAAATAAAAGCTAAGCATATTGACTTGAAGAGAAGATTTGAGGAACAGATCAAAATATGTGAAGACCTTAAAATAGAGCTTGGCTCAAGGGCTTCAAAAATTGAAGAAATGGAGAAAAAGTTGCTAAGACTTCAGCAACAACTCAAAAGTAATAAAGAGAACTTGCAGAAGCTTGAAATGATAGAAGAAACAAGTTCTGCAAAAGGAGAGAAGAATATAGAGAAAGTGCAGCAATCTGAGGCTACATTGGCTAAAGAAAATAAAAATGTGCCACAAAAGTTGAAAGAGAAGGTTGTGACTCAGAAGAAGATAGTTGAGAATAAAAAAGATCTAAAAAAGCAACCTAGGGTGGCAAACAAGAAGGAAGAAAAAAAAAGTCAGCCAGTAGAGGGTTACGGCTGAACAGAAGAAGGAGAAGAAGGTGACTGAAATGAAAGTCACACAAGCAAAGAAGTCAGCTACTTTTCCTACACAGCAAGTGATGAACAGAAGAAGACAAGCTATGATCAGACCTAAGAAGAGGCAATTTCAAGGTCATTGCCTTTATTGTGGAGTTTGGGGTCATAAGGCGAGTAACTGCTGGTGGAGAAGGCCAGTATATGTCTCCAACTTGAGAAGATACAACACTGCATACAGGGGGAGACAATACAAAACTCAAAGGAGAACACCTGTTGTGAGTTTTTGCACATATTGTAAAAGGCAAGGACACACTGACGAGGATTATTGGTGGAAGCCCAAACCAGTAGCTTCAAAGAATAAGTTTGCTATATTGGCAGACTTGGAACAGTGTGAAAAGTGCAGGCAGGATGGCCATAATGCCAAGAGATGCATGACACTTCTCCCTAAGCAAGAGAAGGCACTCAATGGCATAGTGAAAACAAGCAGTGTAGTCAAAGCTAAGAAAAAGGAGAAAGCTATCTTCCAGCCAGTTCAAAAGAAAGAATATAGAGCAAAAAGAGAGGTGGCTAATATAGCTGAAATTGCACTAAAGGCTGATTGCAAGGATAAGCAGTGGATCCATGATAGTGGATGCACTTCGCATATGACGGGAGACAAGAGTAAATTATCAAAGCTAAACAAATCAAGAGAAGGCAGAGTCAAGTTTGGCAATGATGATTCACTCAACATCAGTGGTCAGGGGTCAGTGAATATTTGAAAAGGAAAGCTGAAAGATGTTCTACACGTTGAAGGACTCAGATATAATCTAGCATCTGTCAGCTAACTATGCAACGACGACCACAAAGTGATATTCACAAAAACAGGTTGCCAAGTAAAGAGTAAAGAAGGCAATATTGTTGCAGCTGGGAAGAGAACAACTGAAAATTTGTATGTGATTGATGAGGACAAGACAAATAGCTGTTTACTTATAAAAGAAGAAGAAAATCAACTCTAGCATAGGAGGCTGGGACACTTAACATAGAAGAACATGAGGAAGCTAACCGCTACTCATGCAATCAGAGGCATTTCAGACCTCAAGAGAGAGAAGGAGTATGTCTGCTCAGTATGCTCTAAAGGAAAACAGGTGATATGGATGCTAAGACAATTAGCAGACTTGGGTGTTGAAGTGAAGTTACCAGTGAGTGTACTTTGTAATAATCAAAGTGCTATTGATCTCAACAAGAATCTAATTCAACATTCAAGGAGCAATCATATTGACATCCGGTATCACTTCATCAAAGATCAAGTGGAACAGGGTACAATTCAGTTGGAGTATGTTGGCACTAAAGATCAAATTTCAGATATTCTAACTAAACCTCTGTCCACAGAGCTGTTTGAAAAGCACAGATTAAGTCTATCTGTGCAAATGCCTCCTCAAGCCTGAAGTTCAGGTGAATCTTCCATCTCCACTTTGCGAGTTTTTCAGATTTCTAATTGGTTGGCAAAGGGGGAGAGAAGCAACAATGCAGGAGGAGCTGTTAAGAAAAGGGGATTGCATATTTAGGGGGAGTTGAAACTGCTGCATAGTGGCTTTTGTTATGAGTGTTGCCAACAATTACAAAGGGGGAGATTGTTGTTCCCACAACCTTGTATGCATTGTAATTGTTGTCAACTATGTTTAAGTGTGCAAGAAAGTAAAGCCACATGGAAGGGTAAGAACGTAAATCCGCCGCGTAAGCCCTATTAGGATATCATGGAAGAGAGTATATAAAGACCTTGGAAAACAAAACCAGGGTAAGGCCAACACAATTGCATATATAACAAAACACCAATCGGGTGGAAGAGAGAGAAAACACCAAACCCTACCCGGAAGAACACCACCTGCAAAAGAAAAGAGAAACCATGCAAGCAAAAAGAGTAGCTAGCCAAAACAAAAAGACGTCCAAATACAACCAGCATGGTAAAACCAACACGACAACCAGCACGATAGAATAGTACACGACAAAAAGAAGAGGTGCTGGACGAAGAATAGGGGTTGAGAGTGAGAAAATACGTGACGGCTGAAGGGGGCTGGATGACTGGACGGCAAGCCAAAGAAGAGCCACCACCGGCCGGAGGAGAAAACCAGCACGGCAAAACCAGTACGGCAAAACAGGGGAAGGAGAGAAAAATCCAACAGCCCAAAGAAGAGAGAGAGACCGTCAGCAAAACAAAGCAATTGGCTGAAAGAGAAGAAGGAACCGTCCAAACACAAAAGAGAAACCGTTCAACCAAGGGAGTCGGCCAAAACCTAGAGAGAAACCATCCAACACAAGAGAGGTTGGCCAAAACATAGCCGTTGGAAGAGAGAGAAAAATCAAGAAACGCTCGAAAGAGAAAAACACCAGAACAGGGGGTCAAAGGGGAGAAAATACGATACAACAAAAGAAGGGGCTGGATGGCAAGGAGACAACACGGCAAGAGAGACAACACGACAAGAGAGCAAAACGACAAGAGAGCAGAACGTCAAAAGGAGAGCACGGTAAGAGAACGGCATGACTGACCAGAAACGGAGACCAAAAATAGAGACCAAAAACTGGTGACCAAGCTGTGAGATAGGAAACGAGTGACCAGGCCGTGAGACAAGAAATAGGTAAGGCGTGAGGCGTGAGACCACCGACTGGAAGAAAACTAGAAACGGACAGGTGAGGCATAAGGTGTGAGACTAGTGAAGAGGAAGAAAACCAGAAACGTGAGGTGAGAGCAAAAACTAGAAACGCATCACCCCTAGAAGAGAAGAAAACTAGAAACGTAAGGGAAGAGAGAAGAAACCGTGAAAGAGGAGACCACCAGGAGAGCAAACCAAGTTGTCTGGAGGTGTGAAACGGACAAGTGCAAACCAGAAACGGTGGTAAGGTGTGTGACCAGCAAGGCATGCAAACCGAAAACGTACATGGGACGTGAAATGCCAAACCAGAAGCGTGCGTGAGGCGTGTGACCAGCAAAGGGTGCAAACTAGAAACGTGTGTGAGACGTGTAACGCCAAACTAGAAACATGAGGCAAGCCGTGAGACGTGGAACGGCAAACCAGAAACATGAGGCGAGCCGTGAGACAAGTAGACAAGTGAGACCGTGAGACGGTGAAAGCAGGAGCTATGTGAGACAACCTAGAGAAAGAATTCGGTGAAGCATCGGAAAAAAACTCAACGTATTTCCAGATTTCTTCAAGAGAGGTTAGAGAGCGTTGCGGTGAACTTATAAGCAGTAGTGGAGCAGCCTTTCAATTCAACAGAAGCAAGACAAGCTAGAAGAAGTGTAGACACAGTAAGTGACACTCTTTGTATCGTACTTGATTAGTAATTGCAATAATGAAAGGAGCAGAGGATTAAGACATCCACTATAACTGGAATTCTCAAGTATAATGGATAGTCTTGGTAAGGGAGAGTCCCTACCACCGTGGATGTACATCACGTTGACAGAACCACATAAATCTCGTGTGTCCTTAATTTGTTTTACGTTCTGTGTTTTGAATTGAGTTGTGAACGCAGTTAAAGTATTAGCCAACCCATAACCTAACGAAGACCTAAACAAAAACATCCAAATTGTCTATTAGGCAAGGTGTCTGAAAGGTGACTTTGGAGACTATTGTGATTAGTAGGTAGCAATAGATCTACCTTAGTCGAGTTTGAGAAAGAGTTCGCTTTTAAAAAGAGGTTGAAGTTGTTCACTTATCTGCAAATTACGAATTGTACTGATACTGATTCACCCCCCCTCTCAGTATCACAACCTAGTAGATCTTAGGGAGAAGTCAGGAACTTCAGAAACTAAGACATTAAGCCTAAATTTGTCATTTCAAATTCATGCATCATATACTTATTAAAGTCTTTAATCATTTATGAAATTGTTATTTGTAAGAATTAAGTTATCAACAAATAGACAGCAATAAAATGTTACAAAAACCATTAACTTTCACATATAAGGTATGCATAAGGATACTTTTAGAAGTTGGTCTCGTGGAAGAATGAATCAATGCACTTATTCCATACTATAAGCACTTGTTTTAAGTCTTACAAAGCTTTCTTCAACTTATACACCTTCTTTTCATTTGTTTTCTTCATAAAATTTAATTGCTACTTCACAAAACTCTCTTTAAAAGGACTATTAAGAAAAATTGACTTTACAACCATTTGATGGATTTTTTAATAATTCTATGCAATTAAAGTAATTATAAATATGATAAACTTTATTTGAGCAATAGGGGAGAATACCTTGTGATAGTCATGGTCAAGTTGTTGCTCATATCCTTTTCCAATCAATCTTGTTTTATATTTCTCTTCTTCTCTATTTACCTTCTTTTTACTTTTAAAAGCCTACTTAATATTAATAGCTTTTTGATTTCATAAAATAAAAATAAGCTCTTATGTATTATTCTTCTCAACTATCTTGATTTTTTTCATTCATGACATTCATTACTTTATATTTTAAATTGTCTCATCAAATGACACATGTTCACAATCTATAAACATGGAAAAATGCAAAAAAACCACCATTATCTAGAATTATCTCATAATTTTGTAATCTAATTATTGACAATTTGTCCTTGATCTTCCATTCTTTTGTAGAGCTTATTGTGTAGGATTTTGTTCAACAATTGGTGAAACTCCCCTATTTGCACTAGGAATTATAACTTTATTTTTTATTTCTTCTAAAATAGCAAATGGACATCTCTAAGAGTTATTATACTCCTTAGCATCAAAATTTCAAACTTTGTTTTCAGCAAAAGTCACATTTTCACTCATAATCACCTTATTTGTCACAAGATTAAATAACTTATATCCTTTTTTTATGTAACCAAAAAAGATTGCTTTCGTTTCTTAATTATTAATCTTTGTCCTTATCTTCATTGGAATATGAGTATAAGCAATAGAACTAAACACTTTGAGATACTTTACACTAGGCTTAAAACCGCTTTATGCTTCTTCAAGAGTAATATTTTAAATACTTCTTGTTAGAAATTTGTTCAATAAGTAAATAAAACACAAAATAGCTTTTGGCCAAAATGGATTGAGAACTCCTTTAGCCTTTAATAATCTTCTTATAATTTTCATGATTGATTTGGTTTTCCTTTTAGAAACTTTATTATGTTATAAGGTGTAAGGAATTATGACTTTATTCTTTATTTCCTATGCTTTACAATACTCTTTAAATTCATTAAAAATATACTCACTACTACCTCATTGGTTCTTAGAATTTTAATATAGTACCCACTCTTTCAACATATGTTATACATTTCCTAAAACAATCAAATACCTCAAATTTGCTTTACATGTATTGCACTCATGTCTTCCTTATAAAATTATCAATAAAAGTGAGAAAATAACTATTGTTACTATTTGATAGAATGCTCATTGGGACAAAAACATAAAAGTGGATTAGTTTAAGTAATTGACTTACACATCAACTCCTTATCACAAAAGGTTATCTCTTCTATTTTACAAGAATACAAGCTTTATAAATTAGATTAGGATGACATATCCTAAGTAAGCTTGTCATCATATTTCCTTATGCAAGTAGCTTTAAATTATAAAAATTTAGATAACCAAGATACCAAGACTCATTTTTTATTACAACAATACTAAGACAAGTATAAATATTAGTGGTAATATCAATTTAAAAGATTTGATTTTTCATTAAAAAGGATTTGAAAATAAGTGTACCTCTCCCATTAATAATTAAAAGACAATTATTATGTAATTGTATGTTATACCTTTTTTTTTTTAAGCAATTAACCTGATATGAGTAAGTTGCTCTTTATGTTTGGCACATAAAAGGCATCTGAGATGTAGTTATAATCTCCATTTTTCAACTTGACAATAATTCACCTCTGTCTTATCATTAGTATACTACTATCATTAGTTACCTTGACTGTAAAGCGAATTGACTCATCAAGATCAATGAACAGCTTATTCTTTTTACATATATGATTAGTACACTTGGTATCAAGGAATCATGTATTGTAATTTGGCATTTCAATAGCTGTAGTATTGATCATAAAGGCTTAATTTCCATTATTTGCATCTCCTTTTTGTACACAATATGCTATTTAATTATTCTCCTTAGACCTACACTTATTAGCATAATGATTACCTTTGTAATATAAGTAACACATAACATTAGATTTGTCATACCTCTTTTACCATAGCCTCTTCCTTAACCTTTAGGCATTTGGTCTGATCTTTTTTGGTCATTATATTGATTGTTTCTATCTTTATAATTATTGTAATGACCTCCTTAACCTTAATTGTAGTAATTGTTATAACCACATCCTTGTCCTCTACCATAAAAAGGATCTTACTTTTTCTTTGATTGATTACTCTAATCACTTTTGATAAGAGCTTGATTTTAAGGTGTTTGCTCCACTAACTTCTTATTCATATGCTATTTATAAGCTTCTAACATGCTCATTAATATATTAATTGACATATGAGACAAATCATGTGTTTTTTTTTTATTATAACAACAATATACTTGTATTATGGTAGGAATGTCTATAAGATCTTTTCAACTTTTACTTGATCATTTAGTCGTTCTCAATAAATTTTCTTTTAATTTGTCAAGGTAAGAACTTTATTTATATAAAATGAAATAGTTTCTAAAACTTTTATTTGTAAAAACTCAAATTAACACTGTAAGGTTTAAAGTTTTATCTTTTTAACTTTAACTTTGTCTACACCTTAGAATGATGTCATCAAGATATCTTATATCTACTTTGATGAGGTTGCTCCTACAATTTTCTAAAAAATTTCATCATTTACCCTGTAATGGATAAAATTGAGCAACTTTTTGCCCTTGTATAAATCTTGATGAGTACTTCTCTGTGCTTTTGTTATATCTATTACAAGTCCTATAACTTCATTGTAATCTGTTAAACCCAGAAGAATGGGGAAAAGTTTCGTGTTTTTCTCATTACAATCTGCTATATTTATACAAGTACAATGTGCACCCAAGCTCCTGTAACTTCAGCCCCAATATACCTAATTATGTGCAACTACCAAATATAGATATATACTAATAAACACAAATCAGCCAAAACTTCAGCCACCAAATATACGCACTAATACCAAATATACACACTAATACCCCCCCTCAAGTTGGAGCATAAAGATCTGAAATGCCCAACTTGCAAAGAATGGCATCAAACGAACGTTTGCCAAGAGCCTTGGTAAGGATATCAGCTAGTTGGTGAGACGAGGATATAGATTGAGGAAGAATGATACCACAACGAATCTCATCACGAATGAAGTGACAATTAACTTCGATGTGCTTGGTGTGTTCATAAAACACAGGGTTGTAAGCAATGTGAAGAGCTGGCTGGCTATCACAATAAATCTGCATAGGAGATAAGTGAAAGATGCCAAGAGAAACTAACAAACCCTTGAGCCATTTCAATTCACAAGACGTAGAGGCCAAAAATCAATACTCTGCCTCAACCGAAGATCGAGATACAATATGCTGTTTTTCGTTTTCCAGGAAATCGGAGAATCCCCAAGAAAGACAAAATATATCGTCAAAGAATGTCGAGTCAACAGAAAAATCGCCCAATCCACATCACAATAAGCCGTAAGATGAAGAGAGGAATCAGAGCGGAGCAAAAGACCTTGGTCAAGATGAAGTTTTAAGAAACGAACAACCCGAAGGGCTGCCTCCCAATGACTGTGTCGTGGCTCCTGCATAAATTGTGCCAAGATATGCACACAATAAGACAATTCAGGTCGAGTAATCGTCAGGTAGATAAGACGACCAATAAGACGCCGATAAGACATAGGATCAGGAAGAGTTGCGTCCTTAGCCAAAGCGAAGTGATGATTTTGCTCCATTGGTGTGCCGGTAGGGTTAGCACCTAACAAACCGGTCTCAGAAATAATATCGAGTGCATACTTTCTCTGACAAAAAAAAATTCCAGTCGAATTTCACGCTACTTCAAGACCGAGGAAGTACTTCAATTTGCCAAGGTCTTTCATGTGGAAACAAACATTCAAGTAAGTTTTAAACACATGAATGGCATCACTATCAGTCCCACCTATCACCAGATCATCCACATAAACCAAAATGGTCAACTGAACTTTGTCATGCCAAAACGTGAACAAAGAATAGTCTGAGCCAGATTGCTGAAATCCATATTGAACCAAAGCCACAGCAAGCTTGGCAAACCAACACCGTGGTGCCTGTCGCAGCCCATAGAGAGACTTGCGCAGATGACACACTTTATCCGCTCCGAGTGCCGTAAAGCCTGGTGGAAAATGCATATAAACTTCCTCCTCAAGATCGTCATGCAAAAATGCATTGTGCACATCCATTTGATGCAATTCCCACCCATAGATCGCTGTCATTGCTAAGAAGGTACGAACCGTGACCATCTTTGCAGTAAGTGCAAACGTCTCATTATAATCAAGACCCTCGATCTGGTGATTCCTGAAAACGACCAAGTGTGCCCTGTATCGCTTGATTGTTCCGTTTACATGATACTTGATTTTGTAGACCCATTTACTACCAAGAGCCTTCTTTCCCTTAGGCAAAGTAGCAACTGTCCATGTCCCATTATCCTCTAGTGCCTCAACCTCCTTTTTCATTGCCTCACGCCAACATGAATGCTGCATGGCCTCTTTAAAACTAGTTGGTTCAATCCCTGTAGTTACTGCAACCACGAATCGACAATGTGACAAGTAAAATTTAGCACAATTCACATAGTTTGTGATGGGGTAGGGTGTACCTGAAGATGCCAAGGAAGAGAAAGGAGAGCTCGAGGGACTGAGGGCAGCTATATGCAACACATAATCATGCAAATGAACTGAAGGCTGTCGCGCTCGTTTGCTATGACCAAGATCGTCCGCTGCACCCGTAACCTCTGCAACTTCAGGTATTGGTACGACCCCATCTACTGTCACACCCTCTTCCACAGACTGTCCGTCATATTCAGAAGCTGGCGGAGGTGCCTCAATCTCAGGCACATCCTCTAAAATAGTAGGCTCAATGACAGTAGGTAGGGAATTTGGAGTTGCTGACATGGCAGAGTCTGTATGGGCAAAAGGAAACACGTGCTCAACAAACTCAACATCTTGACTTTCAAAGCAAACCTTCCTATCTAGATCATACACCCTCCACCCCTTTTTACCATAAGGATAACCCATGAATATACACTTATGACTTCGACTTGCAAACTTATCTTTTTCTCGATTAATGTTCTTAGTATAGCATAGGCAACCAAATACTCTAAGATGAGAAATAGATGGAGGGCTTCCAAACAAAATTTCATATGGAGTTTTTCCACCCAAAATTAATGATGGAGTACGATTAATTAAATATCCTGCAGTGAGAATGCATTCTCCCCAAAATTGAATAGGTAAGTTAGCCTGAAAACGAAGCGCCCTACCAACATTCAAAATGTGTCGATGTTTCCTCTCAACTCTTCCATTTTGTTAAGGTGTCCCAACCATGGAAGTCTGATGAATAATGCCATATTCCTTAAAATAATCACCTAAACAAGTAAATTTTGTACCATTGTCACTGCGTATAATTTTGACTTGTTTATTGAATTGTCTCTTGGTCATAGCCAAAAAATTCTTAACAACACATGGGACCTCATGTTTCCCTTTTTACAAATAAACCCATACACCACGAGAACAATCATCTACAATAGTCAGAAAATAAGTAGCACCACAAAAACTAGCCTCTCGATAAGCTCCCCACAAATCATAATGAATTAATTCAAAGATATCACCAGCTTTATTGTCACTAGTAGAAAAAATAATATGGGTTTGTTTTGCCCAGAAACAAACATCACAAGGTTCATGAACCCCTTTATTTATCTCGATACTACCTTTTATTGTAAGGAGCTTTTCTATGACTCGCATAGAGGGATGTCCCAACCTTTTATGCCATAAACCCATATTCTTGACTGCAACGGCTCCATGAGCACTGACCAGAAGCTCCCCTCGTGCGACATACAGCCCCTCAAGCTCTTCACCCACTCCAATCAGCATCCTCGAAGTATGGTCCTGAACAACACATAAACGATCAGTGAATTTCAAAATATGAACTTTGTCTCGGGCTAATTTTGAAACAGATATCAAATTGCATCACATTTCAGGGACATATAAAACACCCTTGAGAAGTAATTTTCCTACAAGAACTGTTCCTTCTCTTGTTGCCATAACGTATTCACCGTTTGGCATTTTCACAGGACAAGGAGGTATTCCTTGAAGCTCTACAAATGCAATTTCCTCACCCGTCATATGATGCAAAGCACCTATGTCAAACAACCATTGTAAATATGCCTTACCCTTAAGCCTTGGCTAAGCAACAAATGTATTATTCGTGTGAGTGTTCCAGAGAGACTTCAAAGTCTCCCAATCATCTTTGCTCAAGGTCTCCAACCCAGCTTTATCAGAATCATCAAGTGGTCTTCCATGGGGAACATTACCAGCCACCCCTACTACCCCTTGTGCAACATTAGCCAGTGCTACTCCACCACGACCATGCCTCTGGTTACCACGTCCTCTACCTCTTCCTTGAGTCGAATTTCCTGGTCACCAGTCAGGATAGCCATGTAAATGAAAGCATGTGTCCATGCTATGTCTCGGTTTCTGGCAGTGAGAGCAAACTACTCCATTGTCTTTTCGGTCCCCCCCCTGAATTCCAAGGACCTGGGCTAACTGTTTTCATGGCAAAGCTCACCGGATCAAACCAAATGGGAGCTGCTCGAGTCATTACCTGCACTTGTTCTTGCTCCATAACTTGAGAATAAAGCTTATGAAGGTTTGGAAGAGGGTCTGAAAAGATGATATTGGAACGGACATTACTATAAGATGATTCATCAAGCCCCATGAGGAATTAATGCACCCGCTCATCCTTTTGACGCTATTGAAGCCGTGTAACGAAGTTACACTTGCATCCATTACAAGAACAAGTAGGCATAGGATCATAATCATTTAAATCATCCCACAGTTTCTTAAGTTGACCATAATAACCCATGATCGAATCCCCATTTTGTTTGCAATTTGAACCTCTGTTTTCAATTGATGAACTCACGCGCCATTACGAACAGAAAATCGATGCTGGATATCATCCCATAATTCCCTTGTCGTTTCCTTGTATGAGATCGTGGAACGCAAGCCTGGTTCGATGGTGTTAAAGATCCATGACACAATCATGGAGTTTACTGTCCACCAATCATCAATTTCATCTAAGTTCTAGTTCGGCTCCTTAATGGTGCCATCAATGAAACCTTGTTTCTTCTTTACCCTCAACGAAATCCTCGTGTCCTTAGCCCATTCTTCGTAGTTTGGTCCTTTGAATTGTATCTGCATAATTAGATTGCCTGGGTTGTCATTCGCACTCAATAAGAATAGTGAATTGATCTTCGAACTTGAAGCTTTTTGATCTGTCATCGCCCTAGGATTTATAGTTTAGGGGTTCGGTATTGTTTCAGAGCAACCTGCTCTGATACCATGTTAAACCCAGAAGAATAGGGAAAAGTTTCGTGTTTTTCTCATTGCAATCTACTATATTTATACAAGTACAATGTGCACCCAGGCTCCGCCCCAATTTACCTAATTATATGCAACTACCAAAATATAGATATATACTAGTAGATACAAATCAGCCAAAACTTCAGCCACCAAATATATTCACTAATACCAAATATACACACTAATATAATCAACTAAGACTTTCATTTGCACATAATATTGTTTGCAATTTTTGCCATTTAAAATGGAAATTGGAATTGGAATTGGAATGTTGCCTTAATATTAAAGTTCATGATTTTTCAAATTAATGCCCAAATTTCTTTTTTTTTCAAATTGACCCTAACCTTTTATCATTTCAATTTGGACTTTTTTTTATTTTTATTTTTTTTTGGGATCCGGCTCCTAAATTTTTTACCTCTCTTTCCTTCTCCCTAACCTTTTGTCTAGAAACAAACTTTGAAGCAAAACCTTCTTATGGCTACCAGCAATAAAGAGGATGTGTGCTAACGATGGAATGGGGGTAAGAAACGACAAATAATGGATGGCAGAAGAGTGAACTATAGCGTTCATAGAAACGCTGAGAGTAGAGATTGGTGATTTCATTTCTCTTCTAGCAAAGAGAATGGAGTGTTGGTGTGCTGAGGACGTAGAGCAGCAGCCTCTGAGTGGAGATCGTTAGGTCTTGGGTGCCAATGATGAGTAGTGATGACCCAATTGGCAATGAAAAGCAATTATGAGACCTTGAAATTTTAATAGATCTATGGCATTTAGAGTTTCTTCAAGGCGTGCGGTGGCCGGATTTGGGCTTATTGGCATCTGGCGATGTGGGATATGACCTTAGATGACGAAAACGATGGCTTATGGCAGTGTGTGTGGCAATTCCGATGATGGGGAGCAATGGCTTTGACTTCTTTTGTGATTTCAGGGGCTTTTGTGGTGGCTCCAGTATGTCTATAATGGCTTTTCTGTAATTTCAGCAACTTATGTAGCGGCTTTGATTGCTCCAGTGATATTTATATGTTACTCTTAATCTGAATTAAAATATTTGTTTTGATATTACCATTAAATAATTATACTAATATTACACTTTTATTAAACTAATAAAAATTTTATATGATAACTAAAAAGTACATATGATAATATAAATAATATGTTTTTATATAATAAAAATATTTAAATTTATTTAAATAACAAAATTTAAATTAGATCAATTAAACTATATTTCAGTATAATTCTAATTATCTTTTAATTCAAATTATTATCGGCATATTCAATGTTATGGCCAATGCTTCTTTGAACTTCCCAGAACGCCCTAAAAGATCCACCGTACTAGCCTAAGGATCCAAATTAGGTTCGAATCCAAATAAATCATTTCATGGAGAAGAGAAGATAACAGCCCACACGGATTAGACCAGAATGGTTGCAACTGGGTGATGAACTTAAGAAAAGCTAAACCATTTGGTTCTATTCCTTCCCTCAGCATCCAGTAGAAGACGTTAGGGGCTTCAAACTGAAATTTATAATAAATTGCCCCTCAAGCAAGTGTTGCTCACATGGAGGCCTCCTGAAATCTGTATTTGAGGCAGATAGCCCCACACAAATTTTCAATGGAGAGGGGTGAAAAGGTCACTGCAACGTTACGCCGAACCATCTGCATCACCGCTAAAACTCCAGCAGATAATTTTTCCCCGCCAACAAGGGTCCAAGAGCCCATGGTTATACATCGTAAATAATAATCCAAGGATTGCAACCCGAAGGTTCCATCTCATAAGCATCTGATTTATGCCTTAGAAAGATAAAATACATGATATTGGCATTGAACAAGTAGGATAAAATTACGGCAAATGGTGATCTAGAAAATTTGTGGCCGTTATTGCCACTGCATTTCATGGCACATGAGTACGCATAATGGTAGAACATGGGTCCCAAGGTCGCTTTAATAGCCTGAACTTATTCGTGCACATGCCGTGAACTTCTTTTCCTGTTTAACAACTTAACCCATCAAAAGTTGGAAGAAAATCATTAAAATAACATGGGAGATTTTGATTATGAACACGAAGATAGAAGATGAACCCACTCAGTTAAAAGTATTAAGAGTTATGGAGAACACATGGTAAACAACAAACTCTCTCAAAGTTCAAGAGAACTTCCATACCAACAACCTACAAACATATTGTCTGTTGTTGGAAGCATTGTACATAAAAAGTTCTTCACTAGTCCACAGCAGAGTAAGGACACGGACCATACAGCATTTGTACATGGAATTAGGAATAAATGGCCACCTCCAAAAGCCTCCACAAGAGGGATCATTAACCCACAGTTAGCCCATGGCATACTTCTGGGTCCAGCTCCTTGCTGTTGCCTCATACTTGGCCTTGTCTGTCTTATACATGTGGGCAATTTCTGGCACCAGGGGGTCATCTGGGTTTGGATCCGTCAACAGGGAGCATATGGAGAGTAACACCTGAAACACAACACAATAACCTTTCCCACCCACTTAAAATACAGAAACAATGACACAAATTGTAAGACAGATCAGGCAGTTGCAAGAAAAAAAAAACAAAACAAAATCCTTCTGACAAACAGTGAGGAACCAATCAAGATGTCTATTATATGTTTATGATTAGAATCCAATGAATAACTTTTCCAAATTCAATGCTTCACAGAGAGAGCTTGTCATCACCCTACAAAGTGAGGAAATTACTGTTAAACACAACTTCACTCTTTCTCCTAACCTATTTGACTATGTGACCATGGTTCTTGTTTTAGGTGATATCCCAATTTTGAAGTGATCTAACTGCTTCATGGAAGACACAGAAAAAAGACATGAAAAGAATACACAGAAGAAAGACACGAACTAGGTAAATAGTGATCAGAAGCTTTTCCTACATCCATGTAATCTACTAAAATGGATTATTAATTCCCCAACAATGAAAGCAGAAATCAGTCCATCAAGTCACAAAAAGGTAAGTGAGCAAACTTAGGTTTCCTTCCCCCTGAAGGCGAGAAAGGGGAGTAGCACTTCTATAAGGAATGCAATGCAACTAACAACTACTATATGTGCACCATACCATGCACATACATAGAAATAAAAACATGTTTTCAAAGAACTCTCTCAAATAAGAAAGGAGAGGCAGGCTAATCCCCAATAGTGCTCCTTAGTGAGGTGTTTGTGGGGAAGAGGATCTTCTATTTACCAAGTGTCAAATATCTGAAATTCCTGAAAAGTCCATCCCAGTTGAATTTGTGCAATGAGTAGCTAAACCAACCATATATTAAAGTTGATTAGACTAGGATGAAGGTGACAAGTGAAGGCTGTGAAGCTAAATTCATCAATGTCCTTCACACCTTGCTAATTTGTCTAGAAGATTCAGACTGCATTAGTGTTATTCTAGTGAGAAAGGTAAGAACCTTAGATATTGTCAAGGCTGGGCTCCACTGTTCCTTCAGAATGTCAAGGCAAATACTGCCATTGCTGTTAATATTTGGGTGAAAAACCTTTGTCCTGAATGCAACCTACAAAAAACAGAGATTAGCAAATTCAATTGTGGTGATAAAGATCAAGATATAAAATGGTGCCTACACAGAAATTTTATCCTTCAAGCTCTATAACTGCGCCTAGAGAAACCCAAGGAAAGCTCTATCAGTGATGATCTTTACTTTACTTCATATTCAATTACATCTAATAGTTGCATGCTTTCCTAATAGCTATCCATTCTCAAGTCTTACAACATAATGAGGAGCATTAAATAGTTTGACGGTAGATCTTGGATGACACTAGAAATGTTAGAGCTCAATTAGCTCTCATACTACTAATAGAGCACAATTGCTATAATGGCACTGTTAATGAATTATATCAAATTATACTGGATAACTCTTAATTTTATTAATCTCAAAACACCACGCGGAATTAACTGAGAAGCACATAAATAACATCTATTGACTAACTACATTCATAACATCTCTTAACTAGCCACATAACAAGAACTAGATTCTCCATCCACACAATAAATTGAAACACTCAAATTCCTATGTAGAAGATCAAATCTATTCCTAATATAATATTGAAAACATAACAAATATCACTCAACCATTTAAATTCTACTTGACTACAAACTTCTAATTTATTCTGAATCTGGATTAATTTTAATAAGAAACACCAAATGTAATGTCATATTCTATGGCAAATTACATGTTGAGCTGCTTTCCTTAAGGCACCTACAGAGGCTTTTGAAAGGCACCATTTTTTTTAAGACAAGAAATGTCCCCCTTTTGGACCACACTGTCTTGTAAATTAGATGGGAGCTTGTTTACTTTCTTTTCCCACAGACTTTTGAAAACGTACCATTTTTATAGGACCCAATCTCATTGTCCAAAACATGACTAGAGTTCATGACATAGTAATTTTAAACAAGAGTGAATGGCAAAGCCATTTACGTTACCATACAAGCTTCTTTCCTACAAGAAAAGGGAGATAGTGAATATCCAGCACAAATGGAAGTATAAAAATATAAAGTATGTCATTTGAGAGATAGCCTCAAATCCACCAAAAGGAGAAGAAAAAGAAGAAGAACGGATATGGTACCTTGGGCGGCTTAAATGGATAGTCGGGAGGAAAATGAATGGTAACTAAGAAAACTCCCCCAGCATAAGGACTGTCAGCAGGACCCATTATGGTTGCTTGCCAGTGAAACATGTCTTCTGCCACAGGGCCTGCCAGTGCCAAAGTAAAATTTTATCAGGGAGACAAGGTATCATCAAAAAATATCACTCGTTCTCAACTTCCAATAGATATTCTTATTAACAAAAAAAATTCCAGACATAAAATAACTTAAAGTGGTTCAGAGAAGGAAATTCTGAATCATCAACACTAAAAATGGAAAAACAGAAAGAAAGACGTAGAGTCTGATGATCCCTACGCTTAAGACACAATTAAAATCATGGCAACACAAGTCCGATCACCCGCATCAAATTATTTCATTTTTTAATACAAAATAGAAATTACCCAACAGACCGAGTTTTAAGCTAGGAGTCGTTCGGCGATCTAGACATCTAAGAATTAGGAGGAGGACCACAGATCGAGGCTTAGAAGAACTTTATAACAATAGAGAGGCACGAACTCGATACCTACTTCACCTTTTCTTAAAATTCGAAAAGAAATTTATAAGAAGCACATAGGCACGGGGAGAGAGAGAGACAGAGAGAGAGAGAGAGAGAAGTAGAATGAAATGGAACCAGCGCTGCAAGAGGTAGGAGGATCCTTCTGGAGATCCTTGAGCTCCTTCAAGATCCGCTTCGAAGCCATGAGCTAGCCCCGACGATCGCCTCCGATCGTGTATGCGAGAATGAGGGGTTAAAAGAAAAAAAATTATAGAGAGAGAGAGAGAAAAGCCGAGAACAAAGCTGGACTGGATGGAAATGTACAGGGAAGGAGGGGACAAGAGAAAGAGCGACACACCACTTAAACAGTAGTTTAATCAGTGATTTATTATATGTTTTTTTTTCTTTTAATGTTAATTTTAATTTTAATTTTTTTATTTTTAAATATAAAATAATATTAAAAATAAGTTCTCATACTATTTAAATAATAAATTACTTTTATGAAAAATTAAATAAATTGATTTGACCACGACCTGTAGTATAACTATAATGCCCCAAGATATCCACCTTTTATTTTTTGGTTTAAAAAAAAAAAACAGGGAGAGGAAAATGGCGACACTTTAGAAGAGAATGTGGGGAAGTCCATTTAAGTTACTGACAGTGAATTCTAAAGTTACTCTCCCAAGAGGTCAACCTTATGTTTGTTTTTTCATTTGGCTCCGTCTCTCTGATTGCCATGTTGGTAAAAATTTTAAATAAATATATTTCCCACAAAAAGGATAATAACAATAATAATAATAATTATTATTATTATTATTATTATTATTTTCAAATAAGAAACAGTTTGGTGGAGCGATTGGATTTCGTGCAAAATTTTCAGTTTTATCAAAAACATGCCTACACGCTTTCTAAGACTCTAACACAAATACTATTTGGAAAACTAACAGTCAAAAAATTGAATTCTTCCGAAATAAAATCAATAATAATGTATATATGTTTTTCTTATTAAAAACAAATAAAGAAAATCATACAAAAATTAATTAAATTTGATTGTAGTTAATAATCTCGATCAGCTTTCTCCACTTTAAAATTATTATACTAAAAAAAAGAAAAAATATTGTGAGAACACTTATAATTGGTATCTTATACAAGATTTAATAAATCAAACAAATTCTTTTTCTTACATAAGCTTTTCACATAACACTGACAAGAAAGACTTTTGCTAGCTATATATCCACAAATATTATCATCTTCTTGGAATAAATGATTTCTAAGAAGAGCACTAATGTATAATAATATATATAAAGAGAGCAACATAAAATAAATAATATAATAATTTTGATGTATTTAATCTTATTTATTAATAAAATCAAATGTGATATAATTGATTTATATTTTTTTTATTACAATGATAATATTTTTAGAATATTACTTGATGCAGAAAACCCAAAAAAGACGTGGTTTAAAAACCCAACACATACAAAGAATCAAAAAACAACAAAAAAAGTTAAACTAGAAATTAATACACAAACCCTAAACCTACCATTCGAAAGAACACGAACCTAGGTTATTTAAGAAGGATATGGACACCACACTCCAGAAAAGAAGGGAATTAGAAGTGATAAGTCGATTGGAACGCTACAAGAAGAAATACCTCTTGATAAGTTCTTTAGTCCTTAAAGGAACCAAGGGAGAAAAACCCTTATTTTTTATTTCAATCAAAGTTGTCTGATTTTCCAGAACTTACAAGGAGTGCCTATTTATAGGCTAAGATAGCAATTTTAAAGAGGCACAAATTCCTACTTAGAACAAACCTTATTTTGGAGGAATTCCTAACTATAGACAAATTCCAACATAGATAATAAACTCCTATTTATAAGTGAATGCTATTACTTAGTCTGACCATTAAGTATTCCAATTATATTAATTAGGCCTAAACTCTTTGTCAAACTTAAATTCGCACAATTTGAAACTTGGTTGGCCTGAATGTCCTCAATTGGCCCATTTAGTACTTCTTCAATCTTTTTGGCTCTAGCTCGTGTTATTATGCCTGCATCCATTGAAGCCTTCCACTCATCATCTCTATGGTTCTTATCATTCCCCCTTTCCTTAAAAGGATTTGTCCTCGAATCATCACCTACATCAAAATGAGAAGATCAGAAACGTTAATATTACACTTACATTATACTTACTGAGAAGGTCTAACTTATAAGCATTTTCATTAATTCGTGCTATAACTTAAAAAGGACCATCTCTTCTAGGTTGTAGCTTTGAATGCCTTTGAGCTGGAAACCGTTCCTTGCGCATATGCACCCAAACCCAATCACCAGATTCAAACACCACCTTCTTTCATCCCTTGTTAACATGGGATGTGTATTGCTCAGTTCGTTTTTCAATATGTTGTCGCACCTTTTCGTACAATTTTTTTATCATGTCAACCTTGCATTCACCATCTAAGCTTGCATACTCATTGACAAGTATAGGTACCAAATCCAAAGGAGTTAACAGATTAAAACCATATACAATTTCAAATGGAGAGTAACTAGTAACAGAATGAACACTCTTGTTATACGCAAACTCAACATGTGGTAAACAATTTTCCTATGTTTTCAAATTTGTTCGAATAATAGCACGCAAAAGAGTAGAAAGAGTTCGATTAACTACCTCAGTTTGGTCATCAGTTTGTGGATGACAAGTAGTTGAAAACAATAGCTTAGTACCTAACTTACCCCACAAAGTCTTCCAAAAGTAGTTTAGGAACTTTGTATCCTAGTCTGAAACAATGCTTCGTGGCATGCCATGCAAACATACTACTTCTCTAAAGAATAAGTCAGCCACATTGTTTCTATCATTAGTTTTATGGCATGAGATGAAGTGTGCCATCTTTGAAAATCTATCAATAACAATAAATACAAAATCCCTACTCCTTTTTATTTGTGGCAATCTTAGTACGAAGTTCATAGATAAATTAACCCAGGGATGGCTAGGTATGAGTAAAGGGGTATACTAGCCATAGGGTAAAACTCTAGATTTAGTCTGTTTGCATGTTATACATTTTTCACATATCCTCTCAACATCTTGTTTCATGCATGGCCAAAAGAAATGTTCATTTAGGACATTTAGAGTTTTCCTAACTTCGAAATGACCCATTAGACCACCCTCATGAGCTTCTCTTACAACCAACTCTCTTAAAGAACTCATAGGCGTACATAAACGATTTTCCTTAAATAAGAAATCCTTATGCCCATAAAACTTCTCAAAGGCTGACGTCTCACATGCTCTAGACATATTAGCAAAGTCAGGATCATTCCTATATAAATCCTTAATATGTTCAAATCCTAATAGGTTTGCAGTAAGTGTAAACATAAGGGCATACCTGCAAGATAATGCATCAGCTACCACATTTTCTTTACCTTGTTTATATTTAATGATGTAAGGAAAGGTCTCAATGTATTCAATCCACTTGGCATGTCTTTTGTTCAACTTTCCTTGTCCCTTCAAGTGCTTCAAAGATTCATGGTTAGTATGGATGACAAACTCCTTGGGCCAAAGGTAATGTTGCCATGTCTCCAAAGCCCGTACCAATACATACATCTCTTTATCATAAGTAGGATAATTAAGGCTTGCTCCAATTAGTTTTTTACTAAAGTAAGCAATTGGATGCCTTTTCTGTATCAAAACAGCTCTAATGCTAATACTAGAAGCATTACACTCAATTTTAAAAGCTTTTGCAAAGTTAGGTAAAGTAAGTAAGGGTGTAGAACTTAATTTTTCCTTGATGCAATTAAAAGCCTTGTCTTGGTCATTACCCCACCTAAAACTCATGTTCTTTTTGATAAGTTCAGTGAGTGGTGCAACAATGGTGCTAAAGTCCTTAACAAAGCGTCTATAAAAACTAGTTAGACCATGAAAGCTACAAACATCACTAATTGACTTAGGTGGAGGCCAATCTCGAATTGCCTTAACTTTTTCCTCATCAACCTCAACACCTTTAGCACTGACAACATAACCAAGAAATGTGATCTGATTAGTACAAAAGGAACATTTCTATAAGTTAGCATACAATTTCTCAGAACATAAATGATCAAGATGCTCTTCTAGGATTTTACTATAGACCAAAATATCATCAAAATACACAACTACAAATTTACCAATGAATGGACAAAAACATGATTCATTAGTCATATAAAAGTGCTTGGTGCATTAGTGAGACCAAATGGTATAACAAGCCATTCATACAAACCGTACTTAGTTTTGAAAGTTGTTTTCCACTTGTCTCCCTCTCTTATCCTAATCTGATGATATCCACTTTTCAAATCAATCTTAGAAAAGACACATGAACCATGCAATTCTTCCAACATGTCATCTAATCTAGGTATGAGGTGACGATACTTTACAGTGATTTTGTTGATTGCTCGATAATCAACACATATCCTCTAAGTCCCATCGTTTTTAGGTATAAATAGGACAGGAATAGCATATGGACTCATGTTTTCCCTCACATATCCTTTGAAAATAAGCTCCTTAACTTGCCTTTGAAGCTCTTTTGTCTTCTCAGGATCACTCTTATATGTTGGTTGGTTAGGGATGGATACACTTAGGATGAAATCAATTTGATACTCAATTCCTCTATTAGGTGGCAATCCATTTGGACATCGTCAAGGAATACATCTTCAAATTCCTGCAATAGAGCAACAATAACACTAAGCAAAGATGGTTCAAACTTGTTAGTGTTAAAATAAGTCTCCTTGTACAAAAATACAATCATAGGCTGTTTGGCATAGAATGCTCTTTTAACATCACTTTCTTTTGCATAGAGACTTTCTCTTTTCTTCTCTTTCTCTTATGTCCTCACGTTTTCTTCTCTTTTTTCTTTTTTATCAATCTCTCTTTTCTGGTCATTCTCATTTTTAATCCTCAATTAATCCTCATAAGCTTGTTAAAGTGATAATGGTACAAAAGTGACAGGTTTTTCATTCATTGCAAAGGAGTATCGATTTTTGAAGTCATTATGCATAATTCGCCTGTCAAATTGCCATGATCTTCCTAATAAAATATGGCCCGCATGCATAGGTACAACATCACATAAAACTTTATAATGGTACTTTCCAATAGAAAATCATATGAGCACTTGCTTATTTACCTTGACTTTACCAGTCTTATTCAACCATTAAAGCTTATATGGCTTAAGATGCTTCATAGTAGGTGAATTCAGCTTCTCAACCATAGTTATGCTAGCAACATTAGTGCAACTCTCACCATCAATAATCATACTATATACCTTATCTTTGATGAGACATCTTGTCTGAAAGATGTTATCTTGTTGTACCTCATTTTCTTCCTTTACTTGCACATTCAATGCTTGCCTTGTAACAAGAGCTACTCCGTTAACCAGATACTCCTTCCCATCACTTTCACCCTCTAATGATGGCATAGAATCATCATCTGATTCACTTTCAGTTTCAACATCACCATTACTTCTCAAGATCATTGCACGCTTATTTGGATATTGAGATGCAATGTGACTCCTGCCCAAACACTTAAAACATTTAACTTCTCTATTTCTACTTGGTTGGGGTTCAAAATTACTTGTCTCCTCGCTAGAACCCACATTCTTGTGCTTGGGTAGCTCAACTTTGGACTTGTAATTAGCCATCTTGTCTTTTTGACTCCAATTTGGCTTTCAAGATGAGGTAGAACCTGAATTCTGCCCAAACCATGTGAAACCCTTTCGTTTAAGTTACCTTTCAACTTTTATTGTCATATGCACCATGTCTTCTAATTCCACATAGTGTTGCAATTCAACCACATTTGCTATGTCCCTATTTAGCCCTTGCAGAAATCGAGCCATGATTGCCTCTCTATCTTCTTCTACATTTGCCCTAATTATGGTAATCTCCATCTCCTTGTAGTAGTCCTCTACACTTTGGTACCCTAAGTGAGCCCTTGCAGCCTTTGGTACAACTCCCTGTAATAGTGATTAAGAACAAACCTACTCCTCATGATAGCCTTCATCTCTTCCCATGTATCAATAGGCCGCTTATGATTCCTTCTCCTAGTCAAAATAAGTTAATCCCACTAAATAATAGTATAATCAGTAAATTCAACTGTAGCAAACTTTACCTTTTTCTCCTCGAAATAATTATTGCAATCAAAGACCAATTTAACCTTCTTCTCCCATTCTAGGTATGCATCAGGATCATTTTTACCTTAGAACGGAGGAATTATCATTTTAATACTGCCCAAATTATGGTTATAGGTGTCTTGCTGCCCAAATTCTCTTTGATCCCTTCTATTGTTAACAGTTTTAACCACAATAGTTTGATCATCAAATCCATCATCTTTTACATCATCTTTATGGTCATAAGTACGTCTCAACTGCCTTTTTGCTTTAAGAACCTCATATTCCCCATGCCTCTTTTGCAACTCTACTATTGTATTTGCTTGTTCCTCTATCCTCTCCTTCATATCATCAAATCTGGTATTTATACACTCAAATTGTTATTGCATAACTTTAATTATGAAGAACACATCACCAGCTCCTTCCTAAACTACACTTTTGTCTTTAAACATCATAGTATTACTTCTACACAAAATAATTAGGATACCTCACAGAACACTCCTTCACGTGTGTCACTTAAAAGATGGTGTCACACCCCTTCCTCTAGTACCACTCTAATTTCCTCTTTCAGTTCTATAAAGAACTAAATAATGTAAATCAAGGGTATGGAGCAAAGAAAGAAGGATTGCAAACAAACCAATTTATGCATTTAAATGGTAATGCACATAATAGACAAACTAAACAGAAATAAATAAATCACAAGATAGAAAATTAAAGAGTGAGTGAAGTCAACCTAATTTAGAACCAAGCTCTGATATCAATTGATGTGGAAACCCCAAAAAGACGTGGCTTAGGGACCCAACGCATACAAGGAATCAAAGAACAACTAGGAAAGCTAAACCAGAGATTAATACACAAACCCTAGACCCACCATTCGAAAGAACACAAACCTAGGTTATTTAAGAAAGATATGGACACTATACTCCAAAAAAGAAGGGAATTGGAAATGATAAGTCGATTAGAACGCCACAAGAAGAAATACCTCTTGATAAGTTCTTTAGTCCTCAAAGGAACTAAGGGAGAAAAACCCTTACTTTCTATTTCACTCAAAGTTGTTTGATTTTCCAGAACTTACAAGGAGTGCCTATTTATAGGCTAAGATAGCAATCTTAAAGAGGCACAAATTCCTATTTAAGATAAATCCTTATTTTGGAGGAATTCCTAATTATAGACAAATTCCAATATAGACAATAAACTCTTATTCAGGAGTGAATGCTATTACTTTGTCTAACCATTAAGTATTCCAATTATATTAATTAGGCTTGGACTCTTTATCAAACTTAAATTCGCAAAATTTGAAGCTTGGTTGGCTTGAATGTCCTCAATTAGCACATTTAGTGTTTCTTCAATCTTTTTGGCTTTAGCTTGTGTTATTGAGCCTTCTAGAATGTGTAATGGACCTCTTGCATCCATTGAAGTTCTAGTTCGTGTTATTAGACCTTTTGGAATGTACGATGGACCTCTTGCATCTATTGAAGTTCTAGCTCGTGTTATTGGGTTTTTTGGATATGCAATGGACCTCTTGCATCCATTAAAGCCTTCCACTCATTATTTCTACGGTTCTCATCATTACTATATAATTTTTCTCTTTTAATAATTTTTGACTAATCAAGGAATATCAAATAATTTAAAGGATACAACTTGAATTAAAAATATGTTTTAAACCTTCGTTTCATCTCATAACATATTCACCTAACAATCAGTCTATATGTAGCTTCTTACTACAAGAAAAACAAAAACTCGCCCCATATAATTTTGAATGGCTTGAAAATTTAATCTTCTCCGCTGCAAATTTAACAGGAAGAAAAAAAGACTTGAAAACCCACAAAATAACCATTGGAAAGAATAAAATAAAAATTATGTTAGATTTTTTTAATAAATTTACCATTATAAATATTAATTTTTAAAATTTTAAATTTTAATATATTCATATAAATAATACAGTAAATAATATGCCTAATTTTGTAACAATTAAAACCATTAATGCATCTAAAATATTTGTTTTAACTTAATAATCAATTTTTCTCTCTTAATTTCTATTGTATCTATACACTTTTATATTAAATTTTTGTGTGTTAGAAAAAATGAGAATCAGTTATATATTTATACACTTGATTATATAATTTAAATTAAATATATCCATTAATATCCAAATTAAAATAAAAATTATAATTTTTAATATCCTAATAATTTACATAATTATTTCTCATTAATTAAGTTACATTATAATTGAATTTTTAATAAATTTTTTTTTGAAAATATTTTAATATAACTAATTAAAAAAATTCTAACATTATCTAACTTGATTTAGTTAAAATCTATTATATTAATCATTATGTGCAAATAACAATAATAATCCCTTATGATTTTATCATAATGCCATAGTATGTTAAATTATTTAGTATGAATTATGATGGTTATATTTTATTTATTCAAAATACTTTCTTTTATATACTATAATATTTGTAATCTATTATATAAGACTTATAAAACATATATAATTTCATGATTGTACATAATAATGTCTTATAAAAATTTTTCTAATAATTTCAAAATAGTAATATGCATACAATTATAAAATAACATGAAATATATAATATATTTTAGAAACACAATGTGACCTCAAAGTGTTATTACATTATACATTATCAAATATCATTAATACAATTAAAATCCATTCCAAGAATAAATTCTTTACATAATATGGATAATAAATTTTCATAATGATTTACTATAAATCAATTAGTGTATTATAAATACTTTTTGTTTCTGAACTTTCTCTTTAATGTCAAAATACTTTAATTTTCATTTAATTTGACACCTTTAAGTATTTATCATTTTTAAAAAAGAATATTACTATGAAATTATCCTGTACATTTTCAATGGTTTGATAAAAGTGTTGATAAGCTTAAGTCCTAAAATAAAGTTCTAAAGTTATAATGCATGAATTATAACTTGAAATTATGACATAAATTATACTTTTCTAATAAATGGAGTAATAATAGACAATTTTCTCTTATTCCATAAATTGCTTCTTCTTTTGATAAGAATGGATAATTAAAAGTAGATTTCTATTATTAATGTCTCCAATAAATCTTTAATCCAAATATTCAATAACATTAAAGTGATTGGTTTTTTTATACATAAGTAATTTTTTTTTCTTATGTATTTCGATACCTTTTTTACAGTTTTCTAGTGATTCATTATAAGATTACTTTTGCACTTGTTCAAAATTTTAACTATAAAATTGATATCTAGTCTTGTATAAGCTAGTAAATACATTAACTTACTAAGAATAGAAGCATATAAATTTGATTTCATTTCCTTGCATTTCACATCATTATTGAAACATTACATAAGATTTAATTTATTAGCTTTTTATATAAAAATAACCCTAGGTAAACATATACTCATATTAAAATTTTGTAAAACCTTTTTAATATTTTTATTTTAAGACAATCTTCATTCATTATGATTTATAATGGAATATATTCATTCTTATCATAAAAATGTCTTTTTTCTATCTTTTATTATAAAATTCTTTTAGATAAAATTTTAATATTATGCATTATTAATAAAACATTATTAATAAGTAATGTTATCAATATATAGGACTAGTAAACAAATTTACTCTCATTGATCTTTTGGTATATACATCGATTAATAGTATTCTTTCCTAAATTCAAAAGATGTTATAATATTATCAAACTTAATATCATTATAGAAAAACTTGTTTTTAAATAATTGATTTCCTTTCACTTTGAGATCTTTTTAATATTATCACTTGTGATTTATTTGCATTAATTAGTTTTGATTTAGTTTTTTCATAAAGTATCTCTTCATTCAAATGTTCTTTAGTTTCTGGAATAACATTTGATGTCGTAATGGATGAAAAAACCGTTATGGGCAAAGAAATATTTACCTCAATTTTTTTATATCCACATTTTGAAATTCATTACTCCTATTAACTTCACCATTATTGATTAATTTTACATTACTAGTTTCTACATTTTTAAACTATAGTTATATATTATTTAGACTTTTTAACTAATTAATAAAATAACCATTAATTGTTTAAAAATTTCTTTTCATATGAATTCTTACTTCTGTTAGATAACCCCTAACTTCTGAGTGTTTTAAATTAGATTTTTCCTTTATTTATGGTTTAATAGAAGTACTTTTAACTGCCTTGTTAGAAATCCTATTTAATAAATAATTTATAGTTTTGAATTCATACACCTACAAAGATTTTTGGTAAAGATGAGTTACTTATTACACTCCTAACCATATCCATTAATGTTTAATTATGCCTTTCTGTCATATCTTTTACTAAAGTAGGTTTGAAATAGTTTACCATATACATAAGTCACAACTTTCCAAAAATTTCACAAATGGACTTCAATATTGCCTTAAATACTTATATTTTTTTGTAATATTTATCACATTTATTAGATCTTACAATTTTTAGTTTTTTAATCTAATTAATGTTAATCTTCTTTATATAAATGTTAAGGATATCTAATAATTAAGATTTTCATAAAGCAAATGGACATAACTATTATATATATATAATCTATAAAGGTGATGAAATACAATTTTTATTAAGAGGTAGAATATTGAAAGATATATAAATATTAGTGTGTATAATTTCAAGAAGTTAGGTACTTCTTATGACTTCTTTTATGCAATGTTTAGTTTATTTATACTTAATGCAATCTATATACATTCTGAAATTAACACAATCTAAATTTAAAAGAATATCATTATTGATTAATCTTATTAATCTTTTTTTTTATATAATCTTAATATTTTATGCTACCAGTTGGCAAAATTTTCATTTATTATGTTACTCTTAACTCTAATATTAAGGTATATGGTAAGTAAGGGTTCTTATAAACTTTATCATATTTTAATTGATATAAAACATTAATAAGAATATATTAAGAAAAATGTTTATATTCTTATATTAACTAAAACAATCAAATCATAATGAATCATTGTATTATTATGGATGCATAAATAATAAACAAGGATTTATATAAACTTTATTATGTTTTAGTTGACATAAAATATTGATAAGAATATATTAAGAAAAATATTTATATTCTTATATTAACTAAAGTAATTAAATCATAATGAAGCCTTGTATTATTATGGATGCATATACAGTAACATTAAAATAAAGGTATAAATTATTATAAGGAACTTGAATTAAGTTTAATTCAAAACATACTATGATATTTAATTTACCTTTCTTTTTCAAATCAAATTTTACATTATAGGTAATTTGTTTTTTGATAATTATTAACCTTTTTTATAGAAGTGATACCTATTATCCTTTTTTTTTTCCTATTTTTTCAACTTGAGTAATAAAAGTAGACTTTTTCCTTTCTTAATTTGGCTAACTTTCATTTTCATTTCTTTCTTAACTTTCTTCTCTATAAGATAAATAAAGTGACTCAATTTTTCTTTCTCATTTCCTCCTAAATAAGCATATTGTCCAATTCATTAACTTTTCACCTTTTCCTTTTATAGTATTGTAATGAATTTGGAATAATTTATGCTTACAAGGTAGTGAACTTAAAATGAATTACATCCAAAAGGTCTAATCTACCATTAATCCTAAGGTTTTAACTCTTGTTGCACAATTAACCATCTCAATAATGTGCTTTTACATAATTCATGGTCTAATAAACTTTATAATTATGAATTTGTCATAAGAACACTAATGATTGACTTAATCATTAAATGGAACTATTTTTTCACAAACAATAAATATTTAAGATGTGTTTACATTATCAAATTGGCAACTATAAGAAAGATAAAAATAAAAATAACTAAAACAAAAACATGACATTTCTTGCATTTAAATTTGTGTATAATAAGAAATTCAAGATAATATATGATAAGATATGTATGTCTCTTCAAATTATTCAAAGGAAAAAAGGAAGGTTCTTTGTTCAAATTACTTCATTGAATCATAAAAGGTAGTGAATATGTGTAATGCTAAAGAATTTAAAAATGTTATGAAAAATATTAAGTCATATTACCAAGTAAATGCTTGTGTCCTTTCATTTACCAAAGAACTTTAAGTTGAGTAGAAAAATTAAATAAATTTAGATCTTTTTTCATATTTAATTAATACCAAATTATTTAAACTATATTTCTATATCTTTATTTAATTAATTAACAGCATGATAAAATTTATATGGATATTAATTATTTTGATCCATGTTATTTTAAGTAAAATTTTTAAATTTTAAATTTGAATTGTATTACCATCTTAACAAGATTTTACATTTTTTTTCAAATATTTATTTTTACAAAGATATTAAATGAAATTTTAAAAGATCTCTTGAAAATATAATAAGAATTGTGAAAATGACCATAACACCTTTAAAAAATGGCCTAAATTGTAATTTTTGGAAAAATAAAGCTTTTAGAATCAATCCAAACTAGCATTAATTTTTAATTCTTTTTTTTTTTCATAAGCTTTCTTACTCTCTAAACTTTTTGGATAGGTCTAATTACCTACTTCCATTACTCCATTGCTCCAATTTTTCACTTGCAAGACAAAAAGATTGCAATTAAAATAAAACCTACCACTAACATTTATAAATTGCACAATTTAAACCTAAATCAAGCTTAAAATTAATTACTAAACTTGTGCAATTATTAAACCTATCAACTATTTATTATAATATCTAAAAAAAGAGAAAATTGATTAAAAGTAAAAAGATTAAAGAGTAAGGGCTTTAAAAGAAAAACTTATGATGGTAACAAAGTAAGAGCACTTTAATAAAAATTTTTAAAAAATAAGTCTCTAAATGTTTTAAAATACCACAAGTTCTTGTGAAAACTTTATGAAAGTTTTGTTATGATTAAAGTTAAGGTGATTTAATATAAAAAGTTATTTTTACCATGTAAAAGAAGAATAAATAGTGAAGTTAAACTCTTAAAGGAGGAATCTTAAAAAATAAACCTAAGCTACCAGTTTGAGCATAATCACTATAAATCAATATGCACACTTTCTTTCTTCCCTCGTCTTTCTTTAATTTTTAGTTGTTTAGATTTCTTGCTTTACTTTTGATTATTATTTATCTTACCATTTCTATTTAAAGTTAAGATTAAGTAAGGGTTGAATAATTAAGTTGATTAAACCCATTTCACTCCTTTTAGGTTGCCTTAGGGACCAATAAATGGTATTATAGTTTGGTCTTTATTTCATAACCCTAACCTTTTAGCATTTATCTATGGTCTTCTTTATGCCTATGGGTCATTTAGAAGGTATAAATATCCTTAGATTTCCTTTATAGTACCAACTATAACTATTTGAGAGACAAAATAACTATATGTATCTAATCCTTATAACTATAAACTTTGAGAAAAGGTTGAAAGTGGCCATAAAAAAAACCCTAAAAAGTGAAAATTAGTGGGAAAGAAAGTATGTCTACCATCAAAGATAAAAAATTCAAAACTCTGAACTCTAAAGCTATTCACATTTTTCATTATAGTTTAAATATTAGTGAATATAACAAGGTATCTTCTTATATGATGATAAAAGAGATTCTGGACAAGCCTAAAGTCATTCATAAGAATATAATATAAGTGAAAGATGGATTCTGAGTATAAGTTCTTTGAGATAAAGAGTGACAAAATGATTTAAAAGATGTATATAAGGTTCACCATTATTATCAATCCATTTAATAACCTTAGGAATAATATTAAAACAAGTGATTTTGTAAAGAAAATATTAAGATCACTTTTAGAGCTTTAGAATCGAAAGGTAATCACCATTATTCAATCTAAATATTTAAACACCTTAAGCATGGATAAGTTAATTGGGTCTTTGTTGACCTATGAAATAACTTTCACCAAGAAGGTTGCTAAAAAGAAGAAAGGAATTACTTTTGGAGTTTCTTATCCCAAGAAATGATAATGATGATTAAAACAGTGATCAATACATTTAAGAAGATGAAGAAGAGCTTTTCATAATAACTGAGAGGGTCAAACAAGTCTGGAGAAATAAGAAGTAAAGTGGCAAGAGACTTTTCAAAAGCAACCAAGAAAAGAATAAAATTATTTGTTACAATTGTAACAAACTTGGTCACATTGCTTTTAATTATCTTACAAATAAGAAAAAGGACAAAAAGCCTACTAAAAAGTTTTACAAAGCTACTTAGGGTAACTTAAGTGATTCATTAAATGAATCTGATGATGTTTGATTTAAGTTAGCATTCAAATCCATATAAAATAAGGTATATTTTAATTATAAGAGCAACGAAAGCTTTAGGAATTAAGGGGTTCAAAGTCTTATTCTTCTAATGACAATGGGACATCATGAGTAGCTCTTTCACTAAGTTCATATAACAAATGTTTTGGTATAAGCTAATTCAATAGGGTATAAATAATACTCAACTTATGTAGATTTTAAACTTGAAGCACCTAAGAACGTAATTGATTGTCACCTATTAGCTTATGTAACGTTTGTTATAAGACAATTACTAAAATTATTGTAGACAAACTTAAGCTATTGTTATCAAATTGGGTGGCTTCTACACAAGCGAGTTTTGTTTTTACATGATAAATCATGGATAATGTTGTTGTTTTACAAGAAGTTATCGATTCCTTCCAAAGGTTTTGTTGGAAAGTAGGAAAAATGATGCTTAAACTTGATCTAGAAAAGGTCAATGATAGAATGAGCTAGAAGTTTGTTTATTCTATGCTCCTTAAACTTCATGTTCCTTATAACCTTGTAACACTTATTAAAGAGTGTGTATTGTTTTCTAGATTGAGCATCATCTAGAATAAGGGTTTAACTAAAGCTTTTAAGCCCTTCAAAGGACTTTAGCAAAGGATCTCCTATCTCTGTATCTTTTTATCCTTTGAATAGAGTGCTTCTCTCACTTATTTAAGGAAAAGTTGGCGTATTGTGTTTGGAAGCTGCTATTTTTGTCTAGATTTGGTCTACCCCTTTCTTATTTGTATTTTATGGATGACGTGATTTTGTTTATAAGAGCGAACATTAAGCAAATCCATATTATCAAGGACTAATTGACAGCATTTTGCAAAAGCTTTGGATAATGAATTAATTTGATTAAAATCTCACATTTGTGTGTCTAACAAGATTCTCACCTAACAAACCTGTAGCCTAAGTAGGAATGTCGGGATTACATTTACTAGAGACCTTAGTAAATATTTGGGAGTGTCAATTCTCAATGGTAAAGTCATAACATCATCCTATAAATTCATTATCAAAATAGTGCAATCTAATAATCTAGTGGGTTGGAAGGCCAAGCCAATATCTTTTGTTAGTCATCTCATCTTCGTCAAATCAACTTTTACTTTGTCTCTCAATGCTTAATGCTATGCAAACCTCTATGTTATCAAATAGCATTTACATTTAACTCCATAGGTTTAAACAGAATTTCTTATAGGGTGACACTAAGACCACCAAAAAGTACATCTTACTAATAAGAAAAAATTAGTTATCTAAAGGAAGGAGGATTAAGAGTGTGTGACGCGATATTAATGAATCAAGCCATGATCTCTAAACTTGATTGGGTGGCTTTTAAACCTTATAGTTTGTGGGTTAAGGTCTTTAAATCAAAATATTATTGTGTAGGTAGGGAGATTATGGATTTTGGATATAAATGCTTTGTCTCTTGTACTTGGAGAAGCTTAGGGCAAGCCAAGAAGGGTGTCTAGGCATGGATCTCAAAAGGAGAATTGATAATAGTAGGAAGGCTTGATCATGTTGTGACCTAAATAAATCCAAAAGCAGCAAATTGTAATGTCTCTCAATATTAAAGGCCAACACTTTGGATGAACTTAGAGTGCTCACGAAGGAAAACTTCTCAATTGGATCTTTCAACAAATGGTTAGCTCATATGTTAATGAAGAAGAAGGGCTCGATGATATCCAAGGCTAGCATTTTACTTTAGATGGAAGATATATAATAAATTTAGCTTACAATGTTATTTGAGAAAAGTCTTACAAGGTGAATATGCCATTATTTCAATATGTTTGGAAAATTTAGATGCTTGTAAAAATTCATTGTTTCATATGGGAATCCAATCTTTGACAACTTTGTAACAATAATGACGAAAGCCTTATCCATCTTGTTTGAGATTGCAAAAAGGTTGAAGTAACATCGAAGCTTTTTGTTGCATTGAACAAATGATCAAATTTCTTTGATGGTCCAACCATTGATTGGCTGCATATGTATTTAACAACTTTGCTTGCAACGAGAGCAAGGACTAGGGAGTCATTTTCTTAATGTCCTATAAGTGGATTTGGAAATAACAAAAGGCAAAAAAATTGTAGGCAAAATCTTGTTTTTTACTTTAAAAATTATAAAACTGAAATAGTCCAAACTTAATTGATTTGAAAATTGAATAACTTGAAACCTAAAATAATCCAAATAAGTCTAATCTAAACTCAATTTAAAATTTTTTTAAATTAAATAAAAAATAAAATTATTGAATAATTTTATTTTAATTAAAAATATATTGTTATATGATTTACTTTTATATTTATAATAATTAATTTTTTAATCGTTGTATAAATATTTCAATTACCATGTATCATATTATTTGTTTTTATAAAATATATCTAACATAAATTATTTAATTAAAAATTTTATCTAATAATAAAATCCATATAAGTTTATAATAAAATCAATATATTACAATTTTTATGAAAAATAAGTTATTTATATCATGATCATAATAGGATCAACCAATTGAAATACATATGTGGCCTACAAAATTAGAAACTCAAAAATATTAAGATACTTATTTAATCATTTTATGTGGAATCAAAGCATTACAATCATAGTTCAGTCTTGATTTACACATAATTACCATTAATCAATATAGAAAATTTTAGAACAACTTTATTATAATTTATCCAAAAAAAAGGTGATAAAAATTTCAGTTTTAAAAAATTTTTAACATCTAAATACAACTTTTGCAAAGCTGGAATCGAGTACATGCCCCAGGAGCAGCAACCAAATGTTGTTCCAAGTTGTTCTTTTAAAATTGATCCATGTGCTACTTAAATTTGTCCGAATGATGAACTCATCCAATTATGGCAGTATTGGTTCAATGCTCGTGATTTCCGGATGGAATTTGGATGAAGAACTTTTTCTTCTTCTTTTTCCCACCGTGATTGAAAATAATAAGAACTTTCCTAGTGATTTCACCGTAACAACAAATCACTCTTTTAACAACCATCCTTTTACGTGTGCGAAGTGCCTCTTTTAACAACCAACATTAATCCAGACAGGAAAACACTTTTGTTGCACTACTAGCGGGGGGGGGGGGGAATGCGAATGCACAAAGCAAGCGGTCCGCCTATGCCCCAAGCGGCTCGTGACTGACGGGGAGGCCTCGCCTTAAACGTGGATTGCAGATAGGGAATCAGCCAATCAGAACACTCCGATCGCCACGTGTCGCCTGCTCAACCGAGGTTCCAAAATGCAGTACACAAAATATAGCTAGTGGATAAAAATGAGTATCCTCCCCCCTCTCTCCCCTACCCCTCCCCCCCCACCCCCACCCCAGAAGGCAAAAAGAGCTTGCTCGCACGGGAAGTCAAAGGTAAAATAGAACCAAAATTCAGAAGACGCGATAAGGATAGCGGCTCAGTGTCCGGGTCAAGCCGCGCATTAGGCTTCAGTGGCAGCGACGGCAACATCCTCCTCCTCCTCCATGGCAGCCACCTCAGCCGCCGCCTTTACAGCACGTGTTCCCACTTCCGCCGCCGCAGCCACCAGAACGGCGAGTTTCTCCGCCTTGCCTTCCCTCTCCCCTCGCTTGCCCGCCCGGTCCTTTTCCGCTTGCATCAAACATGCCTCAGGTACTCTGTATCCTCGTAATTTTTAGATGCACTTTTGCAATTATCCCAAAGTAACGGAAATAATAACTAACAATCGTGATTAACATGAAAAATAAGATAATAACTCCGTCCCAGTATATGAAAACTTATTCCCAACGGTGACACTTGACTAGTGTAATTTCTGCAAATTATGCTATTATTATATCGTGTGCTTCGCAATTGCTTCATAGAAGAAGGACCAAATTACAATTACAACTTTCCTACCTGATTTGTGGCAAGAAAAGAATCGAAGGCCTCTTTTTTTTTTTTTTTTTGGCTAATTCCGCCCCCGGGGGATTGTTTTGGGGGGGGGGGAGCTTTTGTCAAAAGTCCAAGGAATTGTGTAAGCTGATGGAATCTTTGATTTTTGTTTGATATTGGGAAATAAAATGTTAAGTGGAAACTAGAGCTTTAACTGAACTGATACGTTCGATGGAAGTTCTATAAAAGCTTGTTCGGAACCTAACATCATGGCTTGTTTAATAAATGAGCCCAGCCTAAAGAATGACAAGCTGAACTCGTCAAAACTCGTGAACAGCACGATTAAATGTGTCTAAAGCTCATTTTATGAAGTCATTAAAACACTTGTTAGTAGAGTATTATTATATAGTTGATAAGTTCTTTTTTGAGTCTAGAACACAATCTCTTTGTCAAAATAAGAGTAAAAATACATATATCTAACAATTATCTTGATCCCATAATGTAAAAGCTTTGCGCATTGAGATGGTTTTTTATATTTACAATTATATATTAAAATTAAATACTTATTTCTTTCAATTAGTAATTTTTATCAAATATTTTTTATCACTTTAATTATATTATAATAATAATAATAATTTTTGTAATTTGAATATGTATGTTAATACTACAAAGTTAAATGAGCTGTTTATTCCGATAAAAAAATAGGCTTGGCTTGTTAGTTGAACAAACCAAGTTGAGCACGATAAAACTTATCTCAGCTCATTTGTAGCACTACATGGAACATGACATGGTAATTAGAAATGGGGTGCGGTGATTTAGCAGAAATAAGAAGTAACGATGAGTTGCAGGACATTTTGCTATTGCTATCACTATTGATCTGTCCTATTAGTACATCATGCTGTATTTATGTGAGGGGTCTTGTTAGTTCAAGCTAATCTAAAGAACTTGGAGCAGTTTATGAAAAGAATCCTTTGCTCCCTTTTCTTTCAAGGGATTTTTATTTTCCTTACCTGCTTCTCCTTTTTGCCTGGACAGAAATATATAAAGGGCTTTAGGTTAACTTGAATTGCTACAGACCTGATGCTGACTGTGTGCATATGAGAAAAACAGAGCAGGCAATATTTGTCTGGGTTTAAGGTGTACCTTAGATGAAATACTGACATTTGGCATATGGCAAAACAGGGGATATCAAATGTTTATGTCTGGCTTAAGGCATTTGAGATTAAATATTTGTATGTTTGTTTTCCTTTGCTAACAGATGCTCGGAGATTCTCAATGCTTCAGATCAGAGCCTCTTCAGATGAGACAAGTCCTGTTGACGCTAATGAGATTTTCACAGACCTGAAGGATAAGGTAATAACCTTATTAATTTCCTAGCTTTCCTTCTTGCAAATTTAATGTGAATCCAGTTGCCAACCTAAAAGAAAGTGAAGAAACGAAATTGAAGATTGAGTTGCTTTCTTTTTCATAATCAGTGGGATGCAATTGAGAACAAATCCACAGTACTTCTCTATGGAGGTGGGGCAATAGTTGCTGTTTGGCTATCATCAATCATTGTTGGAGCCATCAACTCAGTACCTTTGGTAGGTGTTGCTTTTCATGTTAACAAGAAGGAAATGGATGATTTTACACTTCTCAAATTCGCTCATCTTTCTCTTACACCAGCTTCCAAAGATAATGGAGTTAGTTGGACTTGGATACACAGGATGGTTTGTCTACAGATATCTTCTCTTCAAGGTAAATTGTCCTCTTGATTCTGTTTTAGGATGGTTATGCTGTGAAATTTGATTCTAATCTTGTTATCAAGTCAACTAGAAAAAAATATTCTATAGGATTATGAACCAAAATAATCCAATTTTGTCATTTTATCTTCCCTAGGGAAGCAGATAATACATTGCTTCAGCTCTTTGGAAATAGCTGAATGTTGAGAAAAGTTTAGACATGACCGATTATAGGTCAAGTCTTGCTTGTAAGATGGGAAACTAGCAAGAGTGACTATATGATTTAGAGTTTAGACCTTGTCCACACTTAAAATAGTAATATACAATTTTGTTTGTAGCAAGTGATTTGCTAATAATTGCAAACACATTCACATTCGCAGTCAAGCAGAAAAGAACTAGCCACGGATATAGAAGCATTGAAGAAGAAGATTGCTGGAAGCGAATAAATCGACATGGTTGATCAGCAAGCTTGTCTTCTCTATTCAGTCATCATTTTTATCACTTTGTACCAATGCTGTAAGATGTAACTGTATCGTGTATTGAAATGTGTAACTTTGAGCTCTTTGATTATTTGTATCCCGGATGTAGAGTAGGCCTCTACGAATTACTCGTACTCTTGTAAGTTGTAATTTACTTTCCCAGATCATCTCTGTAATAAGATTTGTCAAATTTGTGTGCATTCACAAAGTGGACGGGCTACAAAATTTTTACTTTTTTGGTCTGATTAACATTCATAAGCAGTCTCACATATTTACGTCTGCTCATACGGCCATACGGCCTCACGTCCACACAAAAAGGCGATAGCTCCACAAAACAGGCTATTGACTGAAATTTCAACTAGCCTACGCAAAGGGACAAAAACAATCAGTTTTCATGCATGATGGATGTAGGTGGTGAACCGGATTTCTTCAAAAGTTCGTGCATTCTTTCTATTGACTGAAATTTCAACTAGCCTACGCAAAGTGACAAAAACAATCAGTTTACATGCATGATGGATGTAGGGCGTGAACCGGATTTCTTCAAAAGTTCGTGCATTCTTTGGTGTGTGTGTGTGTTGGCTACTTTGGCATAGAGACACTTTTGATAGAGTTGTAGCTTTGATGTCAAGCTTACTGAGAGGGACTAATAAAATCTAACATTACAACGCTGCGACATTTCAAGAAAAGAAATATTGTCACTTGGCTCTTTTATCGGACCTTGCTGAGTGTTAGACGCTAGACCACATTTCCGTGAACAAGACCCAAAGTTTGGTACATCAAATGTCTCGTAAAGTTAGAAGAAATGGTTAAATGCTTCTAGAGTTTTAAGACTTTAATGTGAATACATGAATTGTAAAGAATTTTACATTAAAAATAATAGAAAAAAATTATTTATAAGTGAAAAAGATTTATACATTTAATATTTTAAAGTTTTAAATAAAATATAATATTAACTTTATAAATTTATTACTTAAATTCTACTTATATTAATAATTCAAGGAGGAATAAGTACAAACATGCACTCTTATGCATTTCCCCAACATCAAGGAAGTGCACTCTTTCTATGTAATATAATTAAGCTTGTAACATGGACCTGTCATGTGGTATACTTTCTGAAGTTCCCGACTTCTTCCTACGATCTGCTAGTTTGTGATACTGAGAGGGAGGGTGAATCAGTATCAGCACAATTCGCAATTCGCAGGTAAGTGAACAACTTCAATCTCTTTTTAAAAGCGAACTCTTTCTCAAACTCGACTAAGGTAGATCTATTGCTACTTACTAATCACAATAGTTTCCAAAGTCACCTTTCAGACACCTTATCTAATAGACAATACGGATGTTCTTGTTTAGGTCTTATGGGTTGGCTGATACTTTAGCTGCGTTTACAACTCAATTCAAAGCACAGAACGTAAAGCAAATTAAGGACACACGAGATTTACATGGTTCCGTCAACGTGCGTACATTCATGGTGGTAGGGACTCTCTCTCTATCGATACTTGTGAATACAGGTTACAATGGATGTCTTTAATTCTCTACTCCTTTTAATATTGCAATTACTAAGCAAATACAATACAAAGAGTGTCACTTACTGTGTCTACTCTTCTTCTAGCTTGTCTTGCCTCTGTTGAATTGAAAGGCTACTTTACTGCCGCTTAGAAGTTCACTGCAACGCTCTCTAACCTCTCTTGAATTAGTCTAAAAATACGTTAAGTTCAATGCTTCGCCGAATTTCTACGTTGTTTCACACAATTCCTACTTTCACCGTCTTACGGTCTCACCCGTCTCCTTATCTCTCAATCTCACTATCTCACGGTCGTTTCTCTCTCTTGCTGTCTAGTTGAATTTCTCTCTCCTACCGCCGGATTTCTCTCTCTTCGCCGGATTTCACTTTTCCGTTCATCGTTGGGTTTCTCTCTCTTCCTACCGCTCTGCTCCGGTTTGGTCGTCGGGTTTCTCTCTCTTCCCGCCGGTCTGCTCTAATTTGGCCGTCGAGTTTCTCTTTCCTTCCGATCTGGTCGTATAGTTCTTCGCCGTCCACCCACTTTCAGCCATCCAGCCGTGTCGTCTCCTCGCCGACCGCTGGTGTACTGGTGGTGTGTCGCTCCTCACTGGTTTCTCTCCTTCTCCGGTCTGCGTTTTCTCTCTCTTCGTCCGTTGGCTGCGTTTTCTCTCTCTTGGTCCGTCAGTTTGCTCGATTTTCCGACCGTCTGTTTCTCTCTCTTCCAACGTCTAGCCGCCAGATCTCTCTCACTCGTTCCCGATCTGGTCTCGTCTCGTTCCAGTTCGGATCTGTTCTCCCTCACGACTCACCTTCCTCAGCTGCCTTTCGGCCGTCTTACGTTCAACGTTCAGCCCCCCTTCAGCCGCCTCCTTCTCTCTCAACGGATTTGCCTTTTTGCTCAATTTTCTGATCGTCGATGGCTGCGTTTTCTTCTCCTTTCCATTGACGGCTGCTCAATTGTTTCGACCGTCCACTCTCCTTGCCGATTGTCTCGCTGTTATAACCGTTTCTCTCCTATCTCCGACGACGGCTTCACTGTGCGGTTACTGTTCACTCGACGGCATTGTTCACGAGGTTACTGTTCACGACGGCTCCTATTCACTCGATTTGTTCGGTGGTGTTCTTCCGGGTTTGGTGTTCTCTTTGGTTGGTCAGTTGTCTAGATTTTGCTGAATGCTCAATATTGCCGACACCTTATTCTTTGTCTTCTAAGACCATTATATACTCTACTCCATGAAACCCTAATAGGGCTTACGCGGTGAATTTACTTTCTTACCGTTCTATTTGGCTTTACTTTCTTGCACACTTAAACCTAGTTGACAACAATTACAACCCATATAAGGCTGTGGGAACAATACTTTCTTTCATTTTTCTCTTGATTACTTATGTTTATTTTTCCTCCAATTTTAAACATAATTTTTTGTGCTCTTAGCTTCATATAACTTATGTAGTGAAGAAGGAATCTTTGTGCTTTGGATTAAGTGTTATTTATTATGACATTGGAGTATTTAATATGTAATTTAATGTTGTTAATCTTGAACTGAAGGAATCCATGATTACCAATTGTGTTATGTTATTGGATTAGTTATTGAGAATTTTCAAGAAAAATAAATAACAAAAGAGTTAAGAAGATTTTCTTTTTGAACAATAAGTATACCATTCATGGTTGCTTAAATTGATGCAACCCATGAGAGTGTTACAGCAAAAGATTCTATCGTCATTAACAAAATAGATTAAGTGGCGAGAAGTTAGAATTCACTATACTTTACAAAAACAAAAACTTTGGTGTACATTTTATTAACCCATAAGTGGCCAATTCCAACTAGTATTTACCTTAGTCCATTACAAAAAGAGCACTTCACTGTTAGTTTCACAACTAACATCATTTTCCTATGTAAGCAACACAAATTTCCTTTTAAGCTATCAACCAACCCTTTATTTTTGTACAAACGTGACCCACACTACATCCATTACTACAAGCCCAGTAAATCATAACTATTTTATGCCTCAAGCATCAAGAGTTTGCTTTAAGGCACCTAATGCTTATAACCATGCTATAAAAGTTACTAGCCTAAATGTTGCTACTTTAGCTATGACATTAGTAAAGAAGTTTTATTCATATGGACCCCTTATTTTTGTACAAATGTGACCCATACTACATCTATAATTGCAAGCCTAATAAATCATGACTATTTTATGCTATAAGTAGCAAGAGTTTGCTTCAAGGCACTTAGTGCCTACAACCACGCTACAAAAGATACTAACCTAAATGTTGCTACTTTAACCAAGACATTAGCAAAGAAGTTTCATTCACATAGATTATACATGAAAGGAACATTTTCCTTTGATAACACTTTTATCTTTTGAAAGATTGTAGTCAAAAACCATGGTCTATCCTTATTTTTATTTACTTAAGATATGGTTACGAGAGAATCTTGCCTTCCATTTTCAAGTTCGACCTTTTTGCATCAAGCCATCCTCCCTATAATTTTATTGTCTCTATGATCAAAAGAAGTTCCACTTCATTGACAGTTTTTGCTTTAATGGGTTTGGAGAAGATGCACATCACTTTCTTATTGTGACCCCTAAAAACTCCCTTTATGTTAACCAAACTTATGTTACCAATCATGGAGGTACCATATTGAATTTATAATAACCTTTTAATAGTGTTTCCCATCCATACCCTTCCTTTTGCTCCCTTTTTCTCCTTAGCTCCCTTTTTCTCCTTAGTAGAACAATATTTATAGTACTTAATGTGAAATCATTAATTATAAAATTGTTGAGCCCATCTTTGATGGATGATATTGGATTTGTTGTCAACAACATCTTATATATTTGTCCCTGTTGATTTGATGATTGCCTTTGAAATGTGTTTGTTGTATTTACAAAGTGTGTTAGTAGCTAATTTATTCGAAAGTTAAGGAAGACAACATTGGTGGAATGTGATGAGAATAAGGAGAGAAAGTAGGGCTAAAATCAGGATGCTGCTAACCCCACCTTGCGCTGCCAAAAATGGTGAGTTGATTTAGATTGTTGGTGGTGTTTTTATTGTAAAGAAAGCACTTGTTGTTGCCTCTGACATTGTGTTTAGTAGTGACACTATAAGTCATTTGCTGAGTGTGAATCAATGCTGACTATTGACCCTAAATTCAAGGAGTCAATGCTGACCATTAACCCTAAATTCAAGAAATCAATGCTAATAGTTGATGCTAGGGCAACCTTAAATTTAAGGAATTAATGCTGATCGTTGATGATAGGACAACTTTAAGTTCAAAACTTATAAATACACATGCAGCCGTTAAAAAAGGGTTAGTTGCAGAATATGAGAGAGGACTTGACAGTGAAAGAAAAATAGAGAGTGGCAGAATGTAGAGAATTGCAGAGTGCTGTGAATGGCATAAAGAATTGTAGCAAAAGAAAACTAGTAAAGAGTGAGAACAGTAGATGTAGAGAATTGCAGAGAGCTGTAAACGACATAAAGAACTACAACAAAAGAAAATTAGCATAAAGAGGGTAAAAAACCTTTAGAGAGCATAACTAATAAGGTGAGCTGTAGAAAAAGGAGGAACCTACAGAGGCAAAAGGAGGAACCTGTAGAGACAAGAGAGAATTGACAACGGAGAAGAGAACTTGCAGAAGGAGGAACTTGTAGAGGTAGAAGGAAGAACTTGTAGAGGCAAGCGGAGAGAACTTATAGAAGGAGGAACCTACAAAGGTAGAAGGAGAAATCTACAGAGGCAAAAGGAGGAATCAGTAGAGGAGAAAACCTAAAAAGGAGAGAACCTACAGAGAAACAAACTTGCAAAGGAAAGGACTAGCAGTAGGAAGCTGTGAGTGGCAGAAACAAAATAGAAAGAAAAGAGAGACAACAACAGAAAAGCTTAAGCAAAACCTATAGATGAGAGAACTTGTAGAGGAGAGAACCTGTAAAGGAGAGAACCTATAAAGGAGGGAACCTGCAGAGGAGAAAACCAACAGAGGAAAAAATCTACAAAAGGAAAAAATGGCATAATAGAAAACAACAGGCACTAGTAAAGCAGAAAATAACAGGCAGTAGCACAGCAAAAAATAATAAGCAACGACATAGAAAAAAACTACAGGTAGTAACATAGTAAAAAATAATAGGCAACAACACAATAAAAACAACAAGCAGCAGGAAACTGTGAGTGGTAGAAACAAAAGAGAAACAAGAGATAGCTGCAAGAAGCTGTAAGCAACAATGCAAAAGGTAGAGACTCGTAGTGCAGAAGGTAGAGATCAACAATGCGAAAGCTATGATTGGTAGTACAAAAGGTAAAGACCAACAGTGCAGAAGGTAGAGACTGACAATGTTGACTGGTAGTGTCGAAGGTAGAGATTAGCATTGCAGAAGGCATAGATTGGTAGTGTAGAAGGTAGAGATTGGCATTGCAGAAGATAGAGATCAATAATGTAGAAGGTTAAGACTTGCAGTGAGGAAGAAGAGAATGACAGAAAGCTTAAGACTAGCAGTGAGGAAGGAGAAGATCAATTTATTGTTATAGCAGCTTGTACACATAGAGAGAACTTTCTCAAGAAAGTTTTTGTCATAAACTTTTTATGAACTTCTTTGAAAAAGGGTGAGAAACTCTTAGGGTGATCAAGAAATCATTGTAAGTGATTAAGGAGTTATCCCTCCACAGTGGTTAAAGAGAGATCCTTTTACAACATTAGATGTATCTCTTAATAACAAGAGTGGATCGTGTGATCTAGGAGTGATTCTATCACACCGTGAACATAGCTCACATATTGTGGGTATACCGTGTAAAAATTCTATGTATTTTCGAGTGCTTGCACTTGCTTGATATCCATATAGTCATTCTTACATAAAGAAACGAGATAAAAATGGATTATAAACTTTAACAAGTCACAGAGGTTTAATCTGAATAAATTTGTAAAAAATAAGCATTTTACACTGATTCACCCCCTTCCCTTCTTAGTGTGAGATCTAAAAATGTCTTCATCAATTGGTATTAGAGCCTTGGGTTCCTTTATTGATTCATTATACTTAGATCTAAAAGTTTTGTTGTTGCTGTGAATCATTACATCTACTGTTGGTTAATATCATTGAGAGCATGAATTGTGTTAACAACAAGGGCATTCCTACATTTGGTGGATAAAATTATTAATTATGAAAGAATAGAATGCTCTCATATTTGTTGTCACTTGGTTTGGATGTGTTTGAATTGGCTATCAGTGTCTTTACTCCTATTGCTGAAGGTGCTACTATGATGCCTATTGATAAGAAGAATTTAGGTAGTATGATGGAAAGGTTAGAAATGCCTTATATGCCTTTTTATCAGACAAAGAGTTCACTAAAGTGATAGGGTGTAATATAGCTAAATGAATTTAGGACAAATTAAAGAATATTTATGGAAGAGGCAAGGTTATAAAGAAAGTCAAGTTACAAATCTAGAGGAGTAGATTTGAAAATATAAAGATACTAAATGATGAATTGGTAGATGCATTCTTTACAAGAGTAAATGAAATTGTATGCTCTATTAGAGGATATGGAGAGGAGATTAACGATGCTACTATGGTAAGGAAGATACTTAGAACTTTACTCGAAGCTTTTAATACCAAAGTTTCCTCTATAAAAGATAGAGATTTAGATAGGCTACCCCTGGATGATTTAGACAATATATTGGTGACTTATGAAATGAAAATAATCCCAATGAAAAAAGAAAAATAAGCCTAAGACAGAGAAGGAGTTGGCCTTTAAGTAATGAAGAAATTAAAAATTAAAGATTAAAGAACAAAAAGAAGAATCTGATAGTAGCTCTGAAGTTGAAGATGGTGATGCTAAACTTGATAAAGTCATGTTATATATTACCAAAAATATGAGGAATGGAAAAGGGATTTACAAGGGAAAATTACCTTTGAAGTGCTTTAGTTGTAGAGGCATTGGGCATTTTACTGTAGACTACCTAAAGAGAAAAAAGCAGATAATGATGATGATGATGAGCCTGCCTCAAGAGGAGAACAAAGAAATCTAGTTATTCTAAAGCTGGGAATTTAAGTGCCAAAGGGAAAAATAAACTTTTTAAATCTAAAAGAAGAAATTTTTTGAGCAAGTTGGATAAAGAAGATTCTGAAGAAAAAGTTAATGATGATTTCAATGATGATGTTGCAAAAAATGTGCTGGTTGCACAAGTGAATGATGAAAAAGAATCCTTAAATGATGAGGAATCAGCTGAAGAGGAAGAGAAAGAGGTAGTGTAGCAACTTGAAAATGAATTGAGAGCTTGTTTGCACAAAAACGACATGCTGAAAAAAGAGGTAAAGAACCACAAGAAGCTGAATAAAAATTCTACCATTGATAAATTTGATCTCCAAGTGAAAGGAAAAGAGTTTAAAGTGAAAGAAAAGGAGTACTTAAAAAGAATTGAGGAATTGAATGTACTTAAGGCAGAGCAAGGCAAGATACACGAAGATCTTAACGCTAAGGTGATTGCACAAGAGCAAGAAGTGCTGAATTTACAAGCCAAGCTCCATAAGGTTGAATATGAATTGAAGAAGTATAAAGAAAGCTTTATGCAGGCTGTGGAAGTGAGAGGAGAGTCCTTTTCAGTAAATATTATCAAGAAGGATGCTACCAAAAAGTGGTATAAGTGTCTAAGCAAACAAAGACCTCATTCCATGGGGAAGAAAGGACTTGACTATATTGAAAAGCCAAATGAGTGGGTAGAAGAGAAGAAGAAAATTACGTTTGCACCTAAAAGCCGACACAATGATGTTGTAGAGAAGAGAAACTAACCCAAGCTAAAATGGGTTAGGAAGATATTATAAAAACTCTTATTCAAAAGAGACAGGTTGTTAAAGATGGAAAGAAGGTTGCTATAATAGGTCCTGAAGATAAGGGATATGAACTTGGTGACAGAAGAAAATTTAGATTTAAAGGATTTTGTTAGAGTTATAGTAAGTATGGGCAAAAGGCTAGTATGTGTTGGAGTAATGGGCTTATAATAAAAAGGAATATGAGGCAAGAGTCTAGGGGGAGACTCTATTGAGAAAGGAGATAGCCTCAAGTAAAAAGAAGTCAAATTCCATTAAGAAACAGATTTAATATGTTGGAAGAAATCTGTGAAAGATATGAAAAGGCTGGACATATTATTGAGGAATGCTTGACAATGCTGCCTAGTCAAAGAATGCAAAGGAGAACACCTACATATGCTCATTATGTTTAGTCAAAGAAGAAGGAAAGAAAAGGAAATGGCTATGGTTATGGAAGTAGCCTTAAAAGCTTTTAAGAAAGAAAGTTATGGATCCTGGACAGTGTCTACTTTTCACATATGATAGGAGACTCCAAAGTGAAGGAAGTAGAAAAATATGATGGAGGGTTAGTCACATTTGGCAATGATGGTGCCTTAAAGATTAAAGGTGTTGGTGTTGTTAAAATTGGTGCAAAAAAGTTAAAATCAAAGGAAGTGCTTTATGTCGAAAGGCTAAAACACAATCTAATAAGTGTTAGCCAACTTTGTGATGATAGACATGAAGTTACTTTTAGCAAGAATGGTTACATGATAAAGAGATTAAGTGATGGTGCTATTCTTACAAAGGGAAAAAGAATAAATAGACACTTATACTAAGTTTCTAGTAGCAAAAACACATGCTACATAAGTACCAAAGATGAGAATTTGTTGTAGCATAGGAGATTGGGACATCTTGGACAAATGGGGCTGAACAAATTATCCAAAAATAAAGCTGTGAAAGATGTACCTAAGTTGAGAAGAGAAAGAAATGTAATTTGTAGCACTTGTTAAAAAGGGAAGATGGTAAATGCTACTCACAAAAATGTGAAGATTCAAACAAAAAAACCATTGGAGCTTATTCATTCAGATATATTCACCAAACATCTCTCAAGAGAGATGTTCTAGAAGTTAAGGCTAAATTTATGTGTTTAGCCACCCCGTAAAGGCTGACTTATGCCTCTAACCACCCATTCCCTTCCTTCTTTTAATATTCTTTGGATTTATTGTAAAAGGGGGAAATATTTTGCATAAATCCAAAGAGAGTATGTAGTGATCAAAAGGGGGAGTAACTTGATAAATCCAAAGGGAAAAATCAAATAAAGGGAGAGAAATTGTCAAAGGGGAGAAGCAGAAAAAAAAGGGAGTTAAAGGTTGTTTCCAATTAGTATCATACCCATATGTAAAAAATGATATGTATGTTTCAGGGGGAACTATTCCTTTTTTGCTGATATTGCTGCTTGTACTTAATTGCTAATTTTTGGATTTAATGTGTTGCCAACAAATTCAAAGGGGTAGATTGTTAAACCCATCTTTGATGGCTAATGTTGGATTTGTTATCAACAATATCTTATATATTTGTCCCTATTAATTTAATGATTGCCTTTGAGATTTGTTTGCTGCATTTACAAAGTGTATTGACAACTAATTTATTCAAGGGTTAAGGAAGATAGCGTTAATGGAATGTAATAAGAATAGGGAGAGAAAGTAGGGCCAAAATCAGGATGCTGTTAGCCCCACCTTGCATTGCCAAAAACGACAAGTTGATCTAAATTGTTGGTGGTATTTTTACTGTAAAGAAAGCACTAGTTGCTACCTCTGACATTGCATTTAGTAGTGGCATTGTTAGTGACTTGTTGAGTATAAGTCAATGCTGACCATTGACCTTAAATTCTAGGAGTTAATGCTAATCGTTGACCCTAAATTCAAGGAGTCAATGCTAACTATTAACCCTAAATTCAAGGAATCAATGTTGACTATTGATGCTAGGGCAATCTTAAATTCAAGGAATCAATGCTGACCATTGATGATAGGGTAACCCTAAACTCAAGACTTATAAATACACATGTAGTTGTTAAGAAAGGGTTAGTTGCAGGATATGAGAGAAGGCAAAATAGTGAAAGAAAAATAGAAAGCGATAGAACATAGAGAACTGTAGTGTTATGAACGACATAGAGAACTAGAGTAAAAGAAAACTAGCAAAGAGTAAAAACGATAGAGGTAAAGAACTGTAGCAAAAGAAAAATAGCAGAAAGAAGGTAGAAAACCTGTAGAGAGCATAACCGATAGGGTAAGTTACAGAAAGAGGAGGAACTTGTAGAAGTAGAACAAGGAACTTGTAGAGGCAGAAGGAGGAACCTGTAGAGACAAAAGAGAACTAACAACAGAGAAGTGAACTTACAGAAAGAGGAACTTGTAGAGGCAAAAGGAAAGAACCTATAGAAGGAGGAATCTACAGAGGCAGAAAGAGGAGGAACCTGCAAAGGCAGAAAGAGGAACTTTTAGAGATAAGAGAGAATTGGCAGTAGAGAAGAGAACTTGTAGAGGCAAAAAGTGGAACTTACAGAGGTAAGAGGAGAGAATCTGCAGAAGGGGAAACTTGCAGAGGCAGAAGGAGAAATCTACAGAGGAGAGGACCAATAGTAGAAAGTTGTGAGTAGCAGGAAGTTGTGAGCAGCAGGAAGCTGTGAGTGGTAGAAACAAAACAAAAAGAAAAGAGAGATAGTAGCAGACAAGCTTGAGTAGAACCTATAGAGTAGAGAACTTGTAGAAAAGAAGGTCAACAGTAGGAAGCCGTGAGTGGTAAAAACAAAGCAGAAAGAAAATAGAGATAACAATAGAAAAGCTTGAGCAGAATCTGTAGAGGATAGAACCTGCAAAGGAAAGAACTTGTAAAGGAGAAAACCATCAGAGGAAAGAACTTGAGAAGGAAAAAGTGACACAGTAGAAAATAACAAACAGCGACATAACAGAAAATAACAGGCAACAGCACAGCAAAAAACAACAAGTAGCGGCACAGCAAAAAAATAATAGGTAGTAACGCAGTAGAAAACAACAAGCAGTAAGAAGCTGTGAGTGATAGAAACAAAAGAGAAAAAAGGGACAACAGTAAGAAGTTGTAATTGGTAGTGTAGAAGGCAAAAGCTGGCAGTGCAAAAGCTATGATCGGTAATGTGGAAGGTAGAGACCAGCAATGCAGAAGGTAGAGACTGGCATTGCAAAAGGTTTAGACTGGTAATGAGAAAGGAGAGAACAATAGAAAGCTTAAGACTAGCAGTGAGGAAGGAGAGAACAGCAGAGAGAAAGGAGAAGATCAGTTTACTGTTATAGCAACTTGTACACATGGAGAGATCTTTCTTAAAAAAGTTTTTGTTATAAACTTTTTGTGAACTTCTTTGAAAAAGGGTGGAAAACTCTTGGGGTGATTGGGAGATCATTGTAAGTGATTAAGGAAAGATCCTTCCATAACATCAGTTATATCTCTTGATAACAAAAGTGGATTGTGTGATATAGAACTGATCTTATCATACCGTAAATGTATCTTACATATTATGGGTGAAACATGTAAAAATTTTATGCGTTCTTAGGTGCTTGTGCTTGTTTGATATCCATACAGTCATTCTCACATAAAGAAGTGAGAGAAAAATGAATTATAGACTTTAATAAGTCATAGAGGTTTAATCTGGATATATTTGTAAAATGTAAACATCTCACACCGATTCACCCCCTCCCCCCCTCAGTGTGAGATCCAAGAAGGTCCTTATCAAAAACTACCATGAGGCCATCTAACTTCAGACCACCATAATATACAAACTCGAATCAAGTCATAGATCCTTTCCATTACCAAGAGCTCATTTTGGAATATCAATTCATCTCTTGCTAGGCATGCAAATCAAATTATCATATAAAATCTCATCCTTTACAGTTCTATATAGTTGTATGTATTGTTTAAGTTTAGCTATGACTCTTAGGCCTTATGGATGAGATTTGGAATCACCCAATGTACTCACTATTTCAAATAATGACACCAGATCTACCATATCGAGTTGTAATGTAAGAACAAGTTATTGATTAACTTTTATTTTAGTATACAGATTGGGCAGTTGTTATCTTGTTTTTCAAATATACATGTCATCATTTTGCCCACCAACACTGTTTTCTAAATTAGTTGCCATCCAAAAATCTCAACTTTAGAAGGAGTTAGTTTATGCCAGGTAGCAACTCTAAGTTGTCAAGCTCGTCCCTCAAGCTATTTAATATATTGCAATAGGATTTGATAAAAAAAAAAATGCCTATTGGTTTTGCCTTGCCAAATGAATTTATCGTTCTTCTCATGTGATAAGCAATTAGCTTTTAACATATAATAGAGCTTGTCTAGGTGTTCTTATTCCTAATCAAATAGTTGTTAGCACCACTCTATCCACCATACTTATCTCCTTTTACCTACAACCTAAAGTCCTCCATGGGGCCTTATTGCTTTATTAACAATGCAAAAAAGCATGAGAATTGTCTTTTGATTGACTCATTTCCCAATTAAGTGTAATGTCAGAAATCCACTTTGTCTCCCTTACTCATTAAAAGTCTAAAGTTAGCTCTGATAACTTTAGATATATTATCCCCTAACTACATAGTAGAATACACCCCTTTCTATATCGATAATAGCTTTGGGATATTTACACCCCATTCCTATGGCCAATGGTCATATTTCCTATATCTCACTCTAATTATTCTTGCCCATATTCCCTACGTATGATTTCTCAAATTTCACAACCATTTTGTTAAGAAACTTTTATTATAGTCTTTAATCTTGCCAATACCTACACCTTTTTAGACTTTGCTTTACATAATAGGCCCCAAAGTTAAGAAGATAATTATTCTCCATTTACAACTCTTTGGATTTCATAACTTTATAACCACTTGTAATTATTGATTTAATAAGGTATATGACTCCTTTTTCTATTATGAAATATCATGATCTTTTTATTTGGCATGAATTAGAAGTGATAAATTGGTAGGTAAAAGTTTAAACTCATAGTCTTCTCATATGCCTTTGCATTTTGTCCTAAGGTTATATAATATATAATTGGTTAACTTTGGGATTTTGATTATCTTGCTTCTTTGATGTCATCTATTAAAATTAATTTAAATTAATTGTTAATTAGTATTTGAGTAGAAATTTGATTAGTTAATTCTAATGTGATATAGTTTCATTATTTGGATAAAATTACATCTTAGTATTATAAAAAAATGTGATGTTTACATTATTATGTATACTTATCAATTATTGTGTGATATTTTTTCATATGAATAAAATTAAGTATTTATATAATTGTTTAATGCTAATATCAAAGTAAGTATTGATTCAAGTAAAAAAACAAAATAGCATATAAGTCTTGTTTAAATAGCCACATAAGTTATTGGAGTTACCACTGCCAATCGCTAGAGCTTCACCATAGACCACCATGTACCTTCATACTTATCACTAAAAGTTGCTAGTTATCTTGTCAAAAATTGTCTTTAGGGTCATTAATTGTTGTTTTGTTCATCACTAATTACCATGCATCCTAGTACTAATTGAAAAGTAGTAGATTTGAAGAAATCCAAAACTCAAGTTACTATCACTACTTAACCATTGTTGTTCACCATTGAAGTGTAGGAGCATTGTTTTCTAACTTCCAAGTCATCAATCTACATGCCTTAGCCATTAATAAGTTGTAATATTGCCACAAAAAAAGCTAATTCTTTACTTTTGTTGTTTTTGCCAACATTGAGCTACACCATTCAAATGTTCTCTTACCATTTATTGACCATACCATAACCATTAAACATGCTATAGGCTTTATTGCCACTATTCATCCATCTACTATCCGTTTGATACTAATATCAACCTGTGAACTAAAAGGCAAGGAGCAAAGAGAGGAAAAAAAAAAAAAAGAGAAAGATAAGGTCTAGATGTAAAAACAATAAAAGTGAGTTGTTAATTTGAAAATTTATGAATTTCAACATGAACAACATGATTTCAGTTTCAATTCTTGTTTATAAATTACAATTGATGACGTGTATAAATGAGAGTATTATTTAACTACAACAAGTTATTAAGTTTTATAGAGAATGAAGTTAGAGAGCTTATTGCATATGCAATAAAAGCACAAAAGAAGGATAAAGAAGCACTTTATTTCATCTATTAGAGAGTGAATTATGAAATTTTTGAAAAATTGCAAGTGTAACCTCATCAAAACAAGCATGGAATATCTTAACAATATCATTCCAAGGTGTAAACAAAGTGAAAAAGGTAAAATTATAAAACTTACGATATTAATTTGAGTTTTATAGATGAAACCTTTTAAAACTATTTTAGTTTATATATGTAAACCTTTTACTATGAAAAATCAAATAAAAATCTATAAAAAGTAACTGAATGATCAGATTAAAGTTGAAAAAATGTTGTAGATACTTGCATTACAATATAAGCATATTGTGGTTGTAATAAAAAAAGTATATGATTTATCTTAGATGTTAGTTAATGTATTAAAAGGCATGTTACAAACTCATGAATACCATATTAAGAAGTTAGTAGAATAAACACTCCAAAGTTAAACTTTTACCAAAGGTAAGTATAGTGATCAATTAAAGTAGAAGCAAGGTTTCTTTTATGTTAGAGGATAAAGATGTGGTAGTAATTACTACAACAAATAAAGTCAAGGAGGTTATTACAACAATTATAAAGATGAAATATGATAACCTAATGTATAAAGGTCAAGGTCGAGACCATGGTTAAAGTAATGAAAAATTTAACATTAAGTGTTACTCATACCATAAATGTGGCCACTATGCTATTAAGTACAGGTTTATGAAGAATAATTAAACTACTTGTTATGTATAGGAAAGTGATGCAAATGATGAAAATCAGACCCTTATGATGGTTACTACAACCATTAAAATGCCAAATTACAATACATGGTTTCTTGACATCGAGTGTAACAATCATATATGCATAAAGAATGAGCTCTTTATTGATCTCAATGAGTCAATTTAATCCATAATTAAGTTTTCTAATGATAACAGTATTCCATTAATGGTAAATGGGCAAATTCTTATAAAATTGAAGAACATAGATCATAATTACATCTCATGTGTATTTTATATGTTAGACATGAAGAAAAACCTATTCAACTTAAGTTAATTGCTTGAAAAAGGGGTACAATATATAATTGTGTGATGACTATTTCTTAATTCATGAGAAGAAAGGTACACTTATTTTCAGATCTTATATAACAAAGAATTAGATATTTGGAGTTCATATTGCTACTAATATTTATACTTGTCTTAGTGTTGTTATGAAAGATGAATCTTGGTTATGATATTTTCATTTTGATCATATAACTTTTTATAGTTTGAAGATACTTGTACAAGGAAACATAAGGGCAAGTTTGCCTTAGATAAATCGTCTTAATTAAATTTATGAAACTTGTCTTTTTGCAAAACAAAGCTAATTGGCTTTTGTGATAAGAAGGAATTAATGCATAAAACAACCACTCCAATGTTTTTGACCCAATAAGTGTTTTATAATGACAACAATAGGTATTTTCTTATCTTTATTGATGATTTTACAAGAAATAAATGATTTTATTACAAGCATATGAAGTTTGAGGCATTTGATTATTTTAAGAATTTTAATGTTTATGTTAAAAGACAAAGTGGATAATATATTAAAATTTTATGAATTAATGGTAGTGGTAAGCATATTTCTAATGAGTTTAAGGAATGTTATGGAATATAAAGAATAAAGTCATAATTCCTTACACCCCTTAGCATAATGAAGGTACTAAAGGAGGAACAAATTTGTCATGAATATGGTGAGAAGCTTACTAAAGGCCAGAGGTGTACATAATCCTTTTTGGGTAGAAGCTTTTTGTGCTTTGTTTACTTGTTAGCCAAATCTCCAACAAAAAATATATAAAATGTCATTCCTAAAGAAGCATGAAGTAGTTTTAAGCATAGTGTGAGACACCTCAAAGTGTTTGGTTCTATTGTTTATGCTTACATTTTAGTAGAGACAAGAATATGAGTGAGGAGCAAAAATAATCTTTCTTGATTATACAAAAAGAGAATAAAAGTGATTTAGTCCTATGATAATGATGATAATGATGAGTAGAAATGTGATAAAAATGATTTAGTCCTATGATAATAAAGATAATTATGAGAAGAGATATGACCTTTGCTAAAAATGAAGTTTGAAATTTTAATACTAAGAAGCAAAATTAGTCACAAAGACAATTAATATTTTAGGGGAAGAGCAAACTCAAATTATAATCCCCAATGTTCCACCAGTTACAATTGAGAATCCTATGCTAAAACTCCTCGAAAAGAATAAGAGACCAAGGAAAAAGCACCAACACTTAGTTAGATTACAAGATTATAAGGTAATTGCTAATAATTGTATTTATAATGATGAAAATTAGGGCATTTTTCTATGTTTGTTGATTGTAAACTAGTATCATTTGATGAGGCAATTCAAAATACAAAGTAGGTAAATTCCATGAATAAAGAAATCAAGGTAATTGAGAAAAATAATATATTAGAATTTACTGAGAATAATTTAAATAAAATAGCAGAGAGATATAAAAGATTGGTTACAAAAGGATTTGAATAATGATTTGGTTATAACTATCACAAGGTATTCTCCCCTATTATTTAAGTGGAGACTATTAGACTTATAATTGCTTTGATTGTGTAGAATCATTAGAAACTTCATATAATGGATGTGAAGCAAGCTTTTCTTAATTGTCCTCTTAAAGAAGATATTTTTTCAAGTAGCCACTAGGTTTTATAAATAAAGAAGTGAAAAGAAGGTGTATAAGTTAAAGAAAAAACTATATAGCTTGAAATAAGCATATAAATTTTATCTTTCATGGGACTAACTTCCAAAAATGTATTCATGAGTATACTTTATATGCTAAAGTCAATGATTTTGGTGATATCTTATTAGAGTATATTAATGACTTGATCTTTTTAGGCAATAATCTTAGAATGAAAGAAGATTTTAAGAATTTTATGATGTATGAATTTAAGATGACATATTTGGGTCTTACTTTCTTGACAATAAATTGATTTAAGGAGATGATGGAATCTTTATTAGTCAAAAAATGTTTACTATTAAGATTTTAAAGAAGTTTAAAATGCATGATTGAAGTTTCCAACTTCACCCTAGGATCTACTAGTTTGTGATACTGAGAGGGGGGGTGAATCAGTATCACACCCCTTAAAAACACACTCTGATAATTTAAGCCAAAGTATTCTACTTATTTAATACTCTAGCTCTCGTCATATGTAGGTATGTGAACAACTTTAACCTCTTCTTAAAAGCGAACTCTTTCTCAGATTCAACTAAGGTAGCTTACTTGAGAATACCAGTGTGGTACTCCTTATGTCTGTAATGTAGTTACAATGGATGTATTAATCCTCTATTCCTTTCACTATTGCAAATACAAAGCAAGTACAATACAAAGAGTGTCACTTACTGTGTCTACCCTTCTTCTAGCTTATCTTACCTCTGTTGAATTGAATAGGTTGCTTCACTGCCGCTTAGAAGTCCACCACAACACTCTCTAACCTCTCTTGAAGAAATCTGGAAATACATTGAGTTCTTTCCAATGCTTCACCGAATTCCTTCTCTAGGTTGTTTCACACAATTCCTGCTTTCACCGTCTCACGGCTTTACAGCTTGTACTCACGCTTCTGGTCTGCCGTTTCACGTCTCACGGCCTGCCTCACGCTTTTGATCAGTCATGCCATTACACGTTCTGGTCTCACGCCATCGCACATTCTGGTCTCACGCTGACGCATGTTCTAGTCTTATGCCTCACGCACGTTTCTGGTTTACATCCGCTTCGTTGCACGGTTTCGCTGCACTCCCGTCCATTTCACGGTTTTGCTGCACTCCTCCGTTATGGTTTTGCTGCACTCTGCACTCCTCCTGTTTCTAGTTTTTGCCCTCACCTCACATTTCTGGTTTTCTTCTCTTCCAGGGGTGGTGCATTTCTAGTTTTGCCCTCACCTCATATTTTTGGTTTGCCCGCTTTGCTAGTTTCACGCTTCACGCACTTGTCCACTTTTGGTTTCTTCTCTCACAGGTTTCTCTCTCTTTCCATCAAACAGTTTTCTCCTTGCCATGTCGTCTGTTTCTCTCTCACTGTCCAACCGGGTCTCCTTTCTTTTGCTCTCCCATTTCTCTTCAACGTTGGCTCTCCTGGTTCTGGTTTTCACGTTGTCTCCCTCTTTTGGTCTGTATTCGTGTCCTTTTTTCTGGTGTGTGTGTGTTTCTGCTCTTCCGATGGAGTCTCTCTCTCTCTTGGTGGTGTATGTCTGGTTTGATCTACTCTTTTGGTGGTGGGTTTCTCTCTTTTACAGTGGTGGGTGCCTCATTTTCTGGTTTGTATCCGTTTAGCTCTTCCGGTGACTACTTTCTCACGTTTTTTTTTGTTTGTGCGTTTAGCTCTCCCAGTGACTGCTTTCTCATGTTTTTTTTTGGTTTATGTGTTTAGCTTTCCTGTGTTGTCGCCTTGCTGTCTAGCCAGTGGTTTCTCTCTTGTTGTAGGGTTTTGTCTCACCAAGGTCTCTCTTGCCGTTGGTGTGCTTTGGCCGTGTACCCTTGTTTTGCTATCGACCCACACTTATGTCTTCCAAGGTCTTGGTTTATATACTCTCTTCCATGAAAACCCTAGTAAGGCTTACTATATTGTGATTTACTTTCTTGCCCCTCTATGTAGCTTTAAATTACTTGCATACTTAAATCTAGTTGATAACAATTACAACCCATACAAGGCTATAGGAACAACAATCTCCCCCTTTGTAATTGTTGGCAACACTCACAACAAAAGCCATTATGCAGCAGTCCTTCATAATCTTATTATAGTAATAATCCAGAAGCAGATGGATTACAACTCCCCCTAAATATGCACTCCCCCTTTCTTAACAGCTCCCCCTACACTGTTGCTTCTCTCCCCCTTTGCCAACCAATTACAAATCTAAAAAACTCGCAAAGTAGAGATAGAGGATTCACCTAATTTTTAGGCTTGAGGAGGCATTTGCACAAATATACTCAATTTGTGCTTTTCAAATAGCTCTGTGGACAGAGGTTTAGTTAGAATATCTGAAATTTGATCTTTAGTGCCAACATACTCCAACTAAATTATACCCTGTTCCACTTGATCTTTGATGAAGTGATACTGTATGTCAATATGCTTGCTCCTTGAATGTTGAACCGGATTCTTGCTGAGATCAATAGCACTTTGATTATCACAAAGTAAATTCACTGGTAACTTCACTTCAACACCCAAATCGGCCAATTGTCTTTGCATCCATATCACCTGTTTTCCTTTAAAGCATGCTGAGCAGACATACTCTCTCTCTCTCTCTTGAGGTCTGGAATGTCTCTAGTTGCATGAGTAGTGGTCAGCTTCCTCATGTTCTTCTGTGTTAAGTGTCCCAGCCTCCTATGCTAGAGTTGATTTTCTTTTTTTTTTTTTTTGTAAGTAAACAGCTGTTTGTCTTGTCCTTATCAATCAAATATAAATTTCCAGTTGTTCTCTTCTTGGTTGCAACAGTATTGCCTTTTTACTCTTTACTTGGCAACCTATTTTTGTGAATATCACTTTGTGGTCTTCGTTGTATAGCTGGCTGACAAATGCTAGATTATATTTAAGTCCTTCAACATGCAAAACATCTTTCAGCTTTCCTTTTCCAATATTTATTGACCCCTGACCACTGATGTTGAGTGAATCATCATTGCCAAACTTGACTCTGCCTTCTCTTGACTTGTTTAGCTTTGATAATTTACTCTTATCTCCTGTCATGTGTGAAGTGCATCCACTATCAAGGATCCACTGCTTATCCTTGTAATAAGCCTTTAGTGCAATTCAGCTATATTAGCAACCTCCCTTTTTGCTTTATATTCTTTCCTTTGAACTGGCTTGAAGATAGCTTTCTCCTTTTTCTTAGCTTTAAATGCACCAATTGTTTTTACTGTGCCATCAAGTGCCTTCTCTTGCTCAGGGAGAAGTGTCATGCATCTCTTTGCATTATGGCCATCCTGTCCGCACCTTTCACATTGCTCCAAGTCTGCCAATATAGCAAACTTGTTCTTTGAAACCACTGGTTTGGGCTTCCACCAACACTCCTTGTCAGTGTGTCCTTACCTTTTATAGTATGTGTAGGAACTCACGACAAGTGTTCTCATCTGAATTTTGTATTGTCTCCCCCTATATACAGCATCATATCTTCTCAAGTTGGAGACATATACTGGCCTTCTCCACCAGCAGTTATTCGCCTTATGACCCTAAACTCCACAATAAAGACAGTGACCTTGAAACTGCCTCTTCTTAGGTCTAATCATAGCTTGTTTTCTTTTATTCATTACTTGCTGTGTAGGCAACGTAGCTGGCTTTTTTGCTTGTGTGACTTTCATTTCAGTCACCTTCTTCTCCTTTTTCTATTTAGCCATAGCCCTTTGCTGGCTGACCTTCTTTTCTTCATTTTTGTTTGCCACCCTAGGTTGCTTCTTTAAATCCTCTTTATTCTCAGCTATCTTCTCTTGAGTCACAACCTTCTCTTTTAACTTCTATGGTACATTCTTATTATCTTTAGGCAATACAGCCTTAGATTGCTGCACTTTCTTTTCATTCTTCTTTTCTCTTGCAGAACTTGTTTCTCTTATCATTTCAAGCTTCTGCAAGTTCTTTTCACTTCTTTTGAGTTATTGCTGAAGTCTCAGCAACTCTTTCTCCATTCCTTCAATTTTTGAAGTCTTTGAGCCAAGCTTTATTGTAAGGTCTTCACATATTTTGATATGTTCTTCAAATCTTCTCTTCAAGTCAATATGTTCAGCCTTTATTTCATTTTCTTGACTTTCAGCTTCCTCAGACTTTGCTTCAACTTGTTTTATATGGGCCTCCAACCTTCTTATGGTTCTGCCCCTTTTGATTATCTCCTTTGAAGCTGCTTTCAACTCAGTTTCAAGATCTGGTTCTTCTTCATCAACCTCTTCTTCCTCTTCAGAGGTTGAACTACCACCTTGAGCTGATGCCATAAAGGCCTACTCATCTGATGATTCTTCATTTTCCTCCTCATCAGCTTCTTTTATCTGACTCACATAACTCTTGAATGAGCCTCTCTTCTTCTTCTGTGGGTTGGCAGTCTTTTTGCTGGACTTCTTTGATTTGAATGATGGTCTTTTCCATTTTGAATTCAGCTCATTATCACCATCCTCATCTTCATCATCAAGTTTCACTTTGCACTAAGAAGCAAAGTATCCAGTCTGCCCATAACGATAACATCTCAAGGACAACTATTCTTTTCCTTTTTTAGACCCCTTCTTGAATTTCCTTGTGAAGTAAGCAAACACTTCACCTTCACTTTATTCCTCATAACCATCATCACCCTCACTGGATGATTCTTCCTCTTCTATTATCTTCAAGTGTTTCATAGCTTTGAAAGCTGCCTCCTTTGATACCTTTGACGTTGAGGAGCTCTCAGTTAACTTTATTCTCATCTCATATGCAATGAGATTGCACTGGAGATCATGCAGAGACATAGAATTGAGATCTTTATTCTCCTCTATGGCTGCTACCTTTGAGGCAAACCTCTCAGGCAGAATTTTCTTCACAATAGATGAGTCCTTCTTGTTCTTCCTATGACTTCTAAGATTGTTTACAGCATCAATAACCCTGGTGAAGAACTCTTGGACTGTCTCATTTTTCTGCATTCTGAGAGATTCATATCTCTCCTTGAAAACTTGAAGCTTGGCCTCCTTCATTCTACCATCACCTTCATAGACTTTCTGCAATCTGTCCCATATCTCCTTGGCAGATTTGCAGTCTATAACTTTAGCATATTCAGCATTTGTCAATGCTGAAATGATGATATTTGAGGCCTTCCCATTGATCTCAAATTGTCTTAATTCCTTTGGGGTTGGATCTTTACCTTCTTTTGGAGGCTCAAAACCCTCTTGTACAGATTTCACCACGTTCATGCCCATGGTTGCAAATACCACCTGCATTCTCGCTCTCCACATATGGTAGTTGGTTCCATTAACGATTGGAACCTTCTTGCTGTAAGTAGTGCTGGTGTTGGTATTAGTATCCATTTCTCAGTATGCTGAACAAGTTAAAACTTTTGAAACCCTTCAAACTTGTACGCTAAGTTGTTATGCTTCAAACTGGTGAACCAAGCTTTGATACTAATTGAAGTTCCCAACTTCACCCTAGGATCTACTAGTTTGTGATACTGAGAGGGGGGTGAATCAGTATCACACCCCTTAAAAACACACTCTGATAATTTAAGCCAAAGTATTCTACTTATTTAATACTCTAGCTCTCATCAATATGCAGGTATGTGAACAACTTCAACCTCTTCTTAAAAGCGAACTCTTTCTCAGATTCGATTAAGGTAGATCTATTGTTACCTACTAATTACAATAGTCCCCAAAGTCACCTTTCAGACACCTTGCCTATTAGATAGATTAGATGTTCTTGATTAGGTCTTCTTTAGGTTATGAGTTCGATGATACTTTAGCTGCGTTCACAACTCAATTCAAAACACAAAACGTAAATTCAAAGTAAGGACATAAGAGATTTACGTGGTTCCTTCAACATGACATACGTCCACAGTGGTAGGGACTCTTCCTCTACCAAGATAATCTACTTTACTTGAGAATACTAGTGTGGTACTCCCTATGTCCGCAATGTAGTTACAATGGATGTCTTAATCCTCTGTTCCTTTCACTATTGCAAATACAAAGCAAGTACAATACAAAGAGTGTTACTTACTGTATCTACCCTTCTTCTAACTTGTCTTGCCTCTGTTAAATTGAATAGGCTGCTTCACTGCCGCTTAGAAATTCACCACAACACTCTCTAACATCTCTTGAAGAAATCTGGAAATACGTTGAGTTCTTTCCAATGCTTCACCGAATTCCTTCTCTAGGTTGTTTCACACAACTCCTGCTTTCACCGTCTCACGGCTTCACAGCTTGTACTCATGCTTCTGGAAATACGTTTCTGGTTTTCTTCTCTTTCAAGAGTGGTGCATTTCTGGTTTTGCCCTTACCTCATGTTTTTAGTTTGCCCACTTTGCTAGTTTCATGCTTCACGCACTCGTCCACTTTAGGTTTCTTCTCTCACGGGTTTCTTTCTCTTGCCGTCACACGGTTTTCTCCTTGCCATGTTGTCCATTTCTCTCTCATTGTCTAGTTGGGTCCCCTTTCTTTTGCACTACCATTTCTTTTTAACATTGGCTCTCCCGGTTTTGGTTTTCACGTTGTCTCCCTCTTCTGGTCTGTATCCGTGTCCTCTTTTATGGTGTATGTGTGTTTCTGCTCTTCCGATGGAGTCTCTCTCTCTCTCGGTGGTGTATGTTTGGTCTGGTATGCTCTTCCGATGGTGGGTTTCTCTCTCTTATGGTGGTGGGTGCCTCCTTTTCTGGTTTGTATCCGTTTAGCTCTCCCAGTGACTGCTTTCTCACGTTTTTTTCTGGTTTGTGTGTTTAGCTCTCCCGGTGACTGTTGTCTCCTTGCTATCTAGCTAGTGGTTTCTCTCTTGTTGTAAGGTTTTGTCTGACCAAGGTCTCTCTTGCCATTGGTGTGCTTTGACCGTGTACCCTTGTTTTGCTGTCCACCCACACTTATGTCTTCCAAGGTCTTGGTTTATATACTCTCTTCCATGAAAACCCTAGTAGGGCTTACTATATTGTGATTTACTTTCTTGCCCCTCTATGTGGCTTTACTTTCTTACCCCTCCACGTAGCTTCAAATTACTTGCACACTTAAATCTAGTTGACAACAATTACAACCCATACAAGGCTGTGGGAACAACAATGATTGAAATCTTGTGATAACTCTCATAGAGGTTAGCATTAAATTGTCTAGGAAAGGTAATGAAGTACTTGTTGATTCTACATGTTTCAGGCAAATTGTTGAGAATTTGAGATATTTGGTATGTATAAGACTTGATATATCTTATGAAGTTGCTTTAATCAATAAATTTTTTAAGTTTTCCTACCAATCTTATATGTAAGTTATTGAAAGGATTATACATTAAATAAAAGGGACCCATGACTACGGGTTATTTTATTCTTCATTTAAAAATTATGCACTTATAGGCTATTTTGACAATGATTAAAGTGTAGATGTAAATGATTATAAAAGTATTTTTAGTTATTGTTTTAACTTTGGAATTGCTATTTGTTCTTAGTCATATAAGAAATAATTTATTATTGTCCTTTTAACTAATAAAGTAGAGTATATAACTGTAACTTTAATTATTTTTCAAATGATATGGTTGTGTAATTTACTAAGTGAACTTTATGTTCTAGTCATAAGTCGTATGAAAACATTTATTAATAATATTTTTGTAATCAATCTAGCCAAAAATCCAATGACATATGAAAGGATTAAATGTATTAATATTGATTTTCATTTCCTAAGAGATCAAGTTGATAAAAGGGAGATTAAATTGACATATTACAAGTCGAAAGATTAAGTAGCTAACATTCTCATGAAATCATTAAAGCATGAAACATTTATCAAACTAAAACAAATATTAGAATTAAGAACATTGGTGAATCAGGGTTAAGAGCAGATGTTGTAGTTAATCCAAACTAGTAGTTAATTAGTATTTGAATAAAACTAAATGTTTGCTATTATAAAAGAATGTTATGTCTTTGTCATTATGTGTACATTTTAGCTATTGTGTAGTGTTTTTTTTACATTAACAAAATTAAATGATCATGTAATTGTTTAATAATACTTGCTTTGACAATAAAATTGTAACCTTTGTAACAAAAGCCAACGGTAGAAAAAATTTGGAAGCTTAACAATTTGGCTTCTTTCTCTTAACATCTAATTAAAATTCCTTTAGATTATTATTGTACTAACTAATATTAATTTGTATTTTCATCCTAAATCAAGGTTTTTAGACTTGAATATGAAATTTAGAGTATAAAGGGGAGAAATGGTAGAGATAATGGTATAGTTTGTCATCAAACACAAAGTGATTTTTATGATAGTTCCAAATTTGCTTTGATTCAAGAACCATAAGGTTGCATACTATCTAGCCAATTTTACTTTTTTTGTTTTTATATGCTTTAATTTATTTTAATATTATATTAATTTAAAAGACTTAATTATTTATTTCTATCATGCAAGTAGAAGAGGAACAATCTAAGTTTAATAATAGGGATCCATGTTTCTACTCTTAAGTAATTGCTAGGGTGTCTTTTGTCATTATGTCATGGGATTCTTTGTAGGAATTTTTTGTTAGGTAATGGGCATTTGGTTAGAAGTTTTTGATATGCAATTCAAGTAACTATTATTTTGTCTTAACAAATTCACAACATTATCTTTGGGTATTTTACTTAAAACTAAAAGTATATGATTCAATCTCTTTTTTATATATTTTTTTTCTTTTGTTTGAAATACATTTGTGGTATCTAGTACATTATTTTCTTAATATTCTTTTGACACATTTATCTTGAATCCTAGTATCTCATTGTTCCAATTATGATTTCTATTATTTATATGATTTTTGAATCCATTGAATTTCAAACTAAACTATGATCTAACTTCTATCATTTTGAGTCTTCCAACTTTATGTTATCATTTTTTAGAAAGAATTTGTAGGTACAAAAGAGTTATGCTAGAGAAAAATAAAGTTAGTCTCTTTTAAGATGATTTATATACCTTTTTTTTTTCTTTTTTTACCTTAAAGGCAAGCAGTTGGTATTAAAATTATCATTATTAGTGTCTCTCTCACCTACAAAAATTTTCATGTTAACTTATTAATATATTGCACTTACTATTCTTTATTAAAAAGTTTTAAATATTGTTAATTCATTTAAAGGCACAATCTTAAAAAGCCTATATGTAAGACTAACAAAATAACTTTCATAAAACCTAATAAATACAAACTACATGTAGTGTAAATTACAAAACTACTTAGAAAATGTTGGTAATGACACTTAGTTGGAGAAAAATTCTAACTTGTGTAGCAATTCCTTTTCCTTCTAGTATTTCAAGTTTCAAAGTTTTTTTTTTTTTTGGTTGAAATGGAATCTGTTGTGGTTCATTCATCAACTAAATGTTGTTTTACTTGTTTTCTTTTGACAATTATGTAGCTAGGGGTTGTAATTAGCCTTAAGGATGAACTTTGTTTGTATTTTGGGTTAACTAATATGTTTAGTTGAGTAATTTAAAATTGTTAGAAACTTTTTATGTAATGTAGCAAGCTAGTTACATGCATTAAGCAAGTATGATATCATGTGATCATTGTAAGTTTTCGAGCTTGCTACAAAAAGAAGCTATAAGATGAATGAAAATTAAGAAAGTTGTTTTTTATAACTTCTTTTCTCAAATGCTGTGTTTCTAAATCATTTTTATTGACTTATCTCAGCATCACAAATGATACCTCAACTCTTTCTCTCTTGTTTGTCAATTTATAGTTTTTATTTCAATTTAAAGCATGATTAAGTCAAAACATTTCAAAAACCATTACCTGATTGCTTGCTTCATGTTAGACCTTAAGGTTGGAATTATAATGGGCTTGTCTAATTTATTTGTACGTTTATGTATGACAATACATGTATTTATAGAATTTCTTCCCTTTATATTTCTAAACATATATATGGCAAATGACTTAGAAATTTGTTTTCATCACTTTTTATAGCCCATTTTGGTTAGTTTTATTAATGCTTGTTTTGCATTTTTTTTCATAGTAAGTTGTATAAATGCATAAAGAACCTTATACATTCATTTGGCCATAAGCAAAAAGGCCTCCTATGGCAACAAAAAAGACAAAAAGGCTCTTAGATAAAGCATCCTATTTCAATGTTACCTGTAGCTTTTGGTTGGTAGGGTCCCTTAGGTCTAAGCCATTAAGTCTATGTGGCAAGTGCTACCCTATTTTAATCCTTGGTTTTATTGTTGATATCATGAAATCCTAATGAGTGCTTCCAAGGTCTTCCTTTCTTATTCTTTATCCAAGCAATCATTATTTAGGAATTTATTTCAATAATTAATAGAGTCTTATCCACCTTATCTCATTGATCCCATAGGTTAATGGCCTCCTTGATTGTGAGTAGCTTTGTTTTGTTAATATTGGTGGTCCTAATCGCTTTGGAGAACATACATACAACCTTATCATTATCGCCTTGCAGCACACTTCCTATTCCTACCTTTTTACATGCATCAATTATTGCATAATTCATGTGAATTTGTATATACCCTTTAAGGGCAATGACCAAGTCAAGTTTTGTTATCATTTCTTTTCCTTCCTTACTGTTGGACTCCTTTAAGGTTTATGATGAACTCATCCAACATCAAACTACATTATGGCCATTTTGCTCTTCACCACCACCACAATTTGATGCAAAACAAATCCTCGATTTTCTCCACTGAGAATGGCTTCCTTGGAAAGATGTGTTCATTCTTGCCTAACCAAATAAACCCTATTATCACATAAAACCCTATTGGCTATATTTTTTTAAATGTACTACCTTGGCTCAATCTACACCATAACTCCTAAGTGTTTTTATCCAAGCTTAAGACCACCCATGAAACTCCCAACCACCTCAAGCACATACATTAGACACTATAATCATAATTGTAGTGGAGAAATAAGTGAGTAGTGGACTTTTGCCCTATAGAGCAGAGTGAGCAAACGTCATATCTATTAAAACCATCAATTAGTCTTAGCCTTTCTTTAACAAGGATATGATTAATGATCATTGGTCACCTAAACACGTCCACTTTAAGCGGAACCAATGCCTTCTATATACCTATTAACTTTGCCTCAAATGGTCCTTAGTAGTAATCTAAGAAGTCATAAGAGGATCTCATGAAGAACTATCTAGTTTACTCTTATTGCCATATAAATGTATCTTTCTTTCCTCACGTTGGCTGGTAGGTTGATATTAGGTTCAAGAACTCAGCAAATAGATCATTCGTGTAATCAAACAAACTCTTTTGCCAACAAAATCTCCATACCTACTGATTTTACTCTTATCCACCAAAACTAGTGATTGGGTCCCTTTTCTTTGTTGATGAATGAACAACCTTAGAAACTTGTTCACAACTAGCATTTCACTTAGTCAAATGTGATTCCAAAATTCACTTTTGCCTTATTCCCCACCCAAAAACTACAACTGGACTTAATCGATTTCATCTTTTTATCCTTCTTTAACCACAACAAATATATTCCTTTTCATATTAAGGACATTTGGGTGCATTGTGTTGGCCACTCCTATGGCCATAGATAATGTTCTCTATATAATGCTTCAAATATTTTGACCTAATATGCATCATTTGCATTCTCTACTTTCTATAGCCATTTTGATAACAACCTTGTATTGGTGCTTTTTGGTAGCTAACACTCAATTGCCTTTACTCTTTTTGTTTTTTTTTTGGACATACGATGCCTTAGCCAACCTAGTAAATTCTTTTCTTGTTATCTTCCTTGCATTAAAAAAAGGTTTTTTAGATTTTTTCGAGCCACTCCACTCCTTTTGGCATTTTAAACATAAACATAAAGTATGTTGATAAGGATTTTAAACAAGACTTCAAAAGTACTAATTGCCTAGCTTTCATTTTGCATTTACGTATGACTTAATAGACCACTTTACTTATCTAGAAAAATAAAATATTAAAGAAAGACATGCAAGTAAAAAAAGAATTTTTTTAACTAGTTAAATCCATTTTCACACTAATAATATGTGATAATTAATTGAAAACTATTTTTTTTAACTTTTTGCTAATTTTGAAAGAAAGATATGCAAATAAAAGAAGAATTCCTAAATCCCACCTTTCAAACTTAAACTCTTAGAAATTCTTATCATCCTACTTAAAACATCAAAATAAATGGAGAAAAAGGAAATTTTGTGAAGTAATGAAAGCTAAATAGAAAGAAGACTGATAAAATTTGTTGTTCCCACAACCTTGTGTGGGTTGTAATTGTTGTCAACCAAATTTAAGTGAACAAGTAGAAATGGCTCATTCAAGCATTCAATAAATGAGTTTTCAGTAAAAAGAAAAGAGCAAGAAAAATAAATTAAGAAGGAGGGTAATGCTGAATTTTGAATGGAACGGTAATATGAAGCCACATGGAGGGGCAAGAAAGGAAATCTGCCACAGTTACAGTAAGCCCTACTAGGGTTTTCATAGAAGGGAGTATATAAACCAAGACTTATCTCTTTTGGGACAACCGTCGTATGATAAGGAGACTAGTAAGACATGAGACCAAGTGAAACGTGAGACCAGCGAAGCTTGAAACGGGTGAGACCAGACCAAACCTGGAGCAGGTGAGATGTGAGACCAGAATTGGTGAGACCAGAAAAGAGGGAAACAGGTGACACCAGAACACACCGAAAGACCAGAAATGGGTGAGACCAAAAAAAAGGGAAACAAGTGACACCAAAACACACCGGAAGACCAGAAATGGGTGAAACCAGAAATGGGTGAAGCACGTGAGACCAGAAAAGTGTGGAACGCGTGAGACCAGAGAAGACATGAGACCTGGAGAAGGTGAGATGTAAGACCAGACCAGGTGAGATGTAAGACCAAGTGAGACTAGACCAGAACGGTGAAACAGTGAGACTAGAAGACGGGTGAGACCATGAGACGGTGAGACGGTGAGATGATGAGACCAGAAGAATGGTGAGACTATGAGACGATGAGACCAGGAGTTGTGTGAGACAACCTAAAAAAGAAGTTCGGTGAAGCATTTGAGAGAACTTAATGTATTTTTAGATTTCTTCAAGAGATCTTCCAAGCGACAGTAAAGCAGCCTATTCAAATCAAACAAAGGCAAGACAACCTAGAAGAAGGGTAGACACAATAGGTGACACTCTTTGTATTGTATTTGTTTTGTATTTGCAATAGTGAAAGGAGCAAAAGATTAAGACATCCATTGTAACTACATTGAAATCATAGGGAATACCACACAGGTATTCTCAAGTATAATGGATTGTCTCGGTAGAGGAAGAAACTCTATCACCGTGGAGTACGTCACATTAACGGAACCACGTAAATCTCTTATGTCCTTGCTTTGAACTTACATTCTGTGTTTTAAATTGAGTTGTGAACACAACTAAAGAATCATCAAACCCTTAACCTAAAAGAATACCTAATCAAGAACAGCCAATCTGTCTAATAGGCAAGGTGTCTGAAAGGTAACTTTGGGGACTATTGTGATTAGTAGGTAACAATAGATCTACCTTAGTTGAATCTGAGAAAGAGTTCACTTTTGAGAAGAGTTTGAAGTTATTCACATACTTGCATATTAACAAGAGCTAAAGTATTAAAGAAGTAGAATACTCTAGCTTAAATTATCAGAGTTTTTTTTTAAGGGGTGTCATATTGATTCACCCCTCCTCTCAGTATCATAGACTAGTAGATCCTAAGGTGAAGTTGGGAACTTCAATTGGTATCAGAGCACAGGTTCACCAGTTTGAAGCTTAACAGCTTGGTGTACTAGTTTGAAGGGTTTCAGAAGTTTTAACTTGTTTAGCATACTGAGAAATGTATGTCGGTACCAGCACCAGCACTACTTACGGTAAAAAGGTTCTAATCTTTAATGGAACCAACTACCATATGTGGAGAGTGAGAATGCAGGTGGTATTTGCAACCATGGGCATGAACGTGATGAAATCTGTACAGGAGGGTTTTGAGCCTCCAAAAGAAGGTAAAGATCCAACTCCAGAGGAATTAAAGTAGTTTGAGATCAATGGGAAGGCCTCAAATGTTATTATTTCAGCATTGACAGATGTTGAATATGCTAAAGTTATGGACTGCAAATCTGCTAAGGAGATATGGGACAGATTGCAGAAGGTCTATGAAGGTGATGGCAGAATGAAGAAGGCTAAGGTTCAAGTTTTCAAGGAGAGATATGAATCCCTCAGAATGCAGAAGAATGAGACAGTCCAAGAATTCTTCACTAGGGTTATTGATGCTGTAAACGACCTTAGAAGTCATGGGAAGAACAAGAAGGACTCATCTAGAAAATTCAGAGAATTCTACTTGAGAGGTTTGCCTCAAAGGTGGCAGCCATAAAGGAGAGTAGAGATCTCAATTCTATGTCACTGCATGATCTCCAGTGCAATTTCATTACATATGAGATGAGAATAAAGTCAACTAAAAGCTCCTCAACATCAAAGCTATCAAAGGAGGCAGCTTTCAAAGCTATGAGACACTTAAAGATAAGAGAAGAGGAAGAATCATCCAGTGAGGATAATGATGATGATCAGGAAGAAAGTGAAGGTGAAGTGTTGGCTTACTTCACAAGGAAATTCAAAAAGGGGTCTAAGAGGGGAAAAAGACAGTTGTTCTTAAGATGTTATCGTTGTGGGTAGACTGAACACTTTGCTTCTCAGTGCAAAGTGAAACTTGATGAAGATGAGGATGATGAGCAGAATTTTAAATGGAGAAGACCATCATCCAAATTAAAGAAGTCCAGCAAGAAGACTGCCAACCCACAGAAGAAGAAGAGAGGCTCATTCAAGAGTTATATGAGCCAGACACAAGCAGCTAATGAGGAGAAAGATGTAGACTCATCAGATGAGCATGCCTTTATGGCATCAACTCAATGTGGTAGTTCAACCTCTGAAGAGGAAGAGGAGGTTGATGAAGAAGAACCAGATCTTGAAGCTGAATTAGAAGCAACTTCAAAGGAGATAATCAGAAGGGGCAGAACCATAAGAAGGTTGGAGGCCCATATAAAACAAGTTGAAGCAAAGATTGAGGAAGCAGAAAGTCAAAAGGATGAAATAAGGGATAAATATATTGACTTAAAGAGAAGATTTGAAGAACAGATCAAAATATGTGAAGACCTTACTATGTAACTTAAATATATTGACTTCAGCAACAACTCAAAAAGAGTGAAGAAAACTTGCAGAAGCTTGAAGTGGTAGGAGAAACAAGCTCTGCAAGAGAAAATAAGAATGAAGAGAAAGTGTAGCAATCTGAAGCTGCATTGCCTAAAGATAATGAGACTTTGCCATAAAAGTTGAAAGAGAAGGCTAAGTCTCATAAAGAAAAGACTAATCAGCCAGGAACAGTGAAGGCTGAAAATAAAGAAGACTTGAAGAAGCAACCTAGGGTTGCAAACAAAAATGAAGAAAAGAATGTCAGCCAGCAAAGGGCTACGACTAAACAGAAGAAAGTGAAGAAGGTGACTGAAATGAAAGCCACACAAGCAAAGAAACCAGCAACCTTCCCTACACAGCAAGTAATGAACAAAAGAAAACAAGTTGTGATTAGACCCAAGAAAAGGCAATTTCAAGGTTACTGTCGTTATTGTGAAGTTCGGGGTCATAAGGCAAGTAAATGCTGGTGGAAAAGGCTAGTATATGTCTCCAACTTAAGAAGATCCGATGCTGCATACAGGGGGAGACAATAAAAAATTTAGAGGAGAACATCTGTCATGAGTTCTTGCACATACTGTAAAAAGCAAGGACACACTGATAAGGATTGTTGGTGGAAGCCAAAACCAATGGTTTAAAAAAACAAGTTTGCTATATTAGCAGACTTGGAACAATGTGAAAGGTGTGGGCAGGATGCCCATAATGCCAAGAGATGTGTTGTTCCCACAGCCTTGTATGGGTTGTAATTGTTGTCAACTAGGTTTAAGTGTGCAAGAAAGTAAAGCCAAATGGAAGGGCAAGAAGGTAAAAGCCACATGGAGGGGCAAGAACGTAAAAGCCATATGGAAGGGTGCAAGAAAGTAAAGTCACATGGAAGGGCAAGAAGGTAAAAGCCACATGAAGGGGCAAGACAGTAAATTCCACATGGAAGGGCAAGACAGTAAATTCGCCCTCCCTATTAGGTTTTTATGGAGGAGTATATAAAGGAATAGAAGAAAGAGAAAACAAAAAAGAAAGCTGACGAACGAAGAGAGAGAAAACAGAAAAAAGGGGCAGCCATCGTTAAAGATAAAAAAGAGGAAGAGGAGCAGTCGACGGACGTCGAGAGAGAGAGAGGAAAAGGAGCAACCGACGGACGAAGAGTGAGAAAAAGGGAGAAGAGGAGTAGCCGTCGGACGAAGAGAGAGAAAACACTTGGAAGAGAGAGAAAAGCTGTTGTTAGAAGAAGGAGAGGTCAGCAAATTAAGCAAATTGGAGCAGACCGGTGGAAGGAGAAAGAAACCCGTGAGGAACGGCACATCACCGGCACACCAGCGATCGGCGAGGACACAACATGACAAAGAGGTAGAGAGAGAAACGGATGACACAATTGGGTCGAAAGGGAGAAAATACAGAGACGAACGAAAAGAGAGACCATCAGCAGAACAGAGACCATTGGCACAGTGAAAACAAGTGGTGCAGTCAACGCTGAGAAAAAGAAGAAAGTTATCTTCCAGCCAGTTCAAAAGAAGGAATATAGAGCAAAAAGGGAGGTGGCTAATATAGCTGAAATTGCACTAAAGGTTGATTGCAAGGATAAGCAGTGGATCCTTGATAGTGGATACACTTCGCATATAACGGGAGACAAGAGTAAATTATCAAAGCTAAATAAATCAAGAGAAGGCAGAGTTAAGTTTGGCAATGATGATTCACTCAACATCAGTGGTCAGGGGTTAGTGAATATTGGAAAAGGAAAGCTGAAAGATGTTTTACACGTTGAAGGACTCAGATATAATTTAGCATTTGTCAACCAACTATGCAACGACGACCACAAAGTGATATTCACAAAAACAGGTTGCCAAGTAAAGAGTAAAGAAGGCAATACTGTTGCAGCCGGGAAGAGAACAGTTGGAAATTTGTATGTGATTGATAAGGACAAGACGAACAGCTGTTTACTTACAAAAGAAGAAGAAAATCAACTATGGCATAGGACGCTAGGACACTTATCACAGAAGAACATGAGGAAGCTGACCACTACTCATACAATCAAAGACATTCCCGACCTTAGGAGAGAGAGAGAGTATGTTTGCTCAGCATGCTCTAAAGGAAAACATGCCAGAAAGCAATATAAGACCAAAGAGTTCAGTTCTAAAGCAGTGCTTGACATTGTGCATACTGATTTGTGTGGACCGATGAGGACAAAAGGGTTGAAAGGTGAGAGGTACTTCATTTTGTTTGTTGATGATTATTCAAGAAGGACTTGCCTCATGCATCTCAAACACAAGTCAGAAGTTTTGAATTGCTTTAAGAGATACAGAAGATTGGCTGAAAATGAGAGTGGAAGGAAGATCAAAGTATTGAGGTCAGATCAAGGCACTAAATTTACAAATGAAGCTTTTGAAGATTACCTTGAGAAGCATGGTATTCATCATCAGATGGCAGCAGCAAGAACACCTCAATAGAACGGGGTGGTAGAGAGGAAGAATAAAGCTGTGGTTGAAATGGCAAGAACTCTATAACTAGAATCCAAGCTTCAAACAAGATTTTGGACAGAAGCAACATTTGCAGCTGTACATCTACTGAACAGAGTTTTACTAAGGCCCAATACTGATAAGACTCCATATGAGCTATGGAGTGGGAAGAAGACAACAGCCAAGTATTTCAGAATCTTTGGCAGCCAATGTTTTATGAAGAACAAGGAGCAAAACTTGGGAAAATTGAACGCTAGGTCTGATGAAGGATACTGATAAGACTCCATATGAGCTATGGAGTGGGAAGAAGACAACAGCCAAGTATTTCAGAATCTTTGGCAACCTATGTTTTGTGAAGAACAAGGAGCAAAACTTGGGAAAATTCAACGCTAAGTCTGATGAAAGATACTGATAAGACTCCATATGAGCTATGGAGTGGGAAGAAGACAACAGCCAAGTATTTCAGAATCTTTGGTAGCCCATGTTTTGTGAAGAACAAGGAGCAAAACTTGGGAAAATTCAATGCTAGGTCTGATGAAGGCATCTTTGTGGGATACTCAGAAAAGACAAAAAGTTATAGAGTTTTCCTGCATAAGCTGGGAAAAGTGATCACTTCCAGTGATGTGAGAATAGATGAGAACTAGAAAACAATGTAGAATGGAGAAGCTGAGGACAATTAAGAAGATGACTTCAATGTAGATGAAAAATCAGACCAACCTGAAGAAAAGGAACAAGAAGTAAGTTTAGATTCAAAGAAGAGTGAGTTTGAAGATGAAGAAAGAGATCCTCTTGCAACTAAGACTGTGCAAGAAAGAAAGCCAAAGAAAATGTAGACTAGTGCTCATTAAGAAAATCAGATCATAGGTGACCCATCAGCAGGAGTTACAACAAGAAGAAGAATTGTGGGAGTTACTGCTTTACTCTCACAAGTTGAACCTAAATCTGTTGAAGAGGCTACACAAGATCTAACTAAATCTTTATCCACAGAGCTATTTGAAAAGCATAGATTGAGTCTATCTGTGCAAATGCCTCCTCAAGTCTAAAGTTCAGGTGAATCCTCTATCTCCACTTTGCGAGTTTTTAAGATTTGTAATTGGTTGGCAAATGGAGAGAGAAGCAACAGTGCAGGGGGAGCTGTTAAGAAAGGGGGAGTGCATATTTAGGGGGAGTTGAAATTGCTACATAGTAGCTTTTGTTATGAGTGTTGCCAACAATTACAAAGGGGGAGATTGTTGTTCCCACAACCTTGTATGGGTTGTAATTGTTGTCAACTAGGTTTAAGTGTGCAAGAAAGTAAAGCCACATGGAAGGGTAAGAAGGTAAAAGCCACATGAAGGGGCAAGAACGTAAAAGCCATATGGAAGAGTGCAAGAAAGTGAAGCCACATGGAAGGATAAGAAGGTAAAAGCCACATGGAGGGGCAAGACAGTAAATTCCACATGGAAGGGCAAGACAGTAAATTTGCCCTCCCTATTAGGTTTTTATAGAAGAGTATATAAAGGAATAGAAGAGAGAGAAAACAAAAAAGAGAGCTGACGGATGAAGAGAGAGAAAACAGAAAAAAAGGGGCAGCCATCGTCGGAGATAAGAGAGAGGAAGAGGAGCAGTCGATGGACGTCAAGAGAGAGAGAGGAAGAGGAGCAGTTGACAGACGAAGAGAGAGAAAATGGGAGAAGAGGAGCAGCTGTCGGACGAAGAGAGAGAAAACACTTGGAAGAGAGAGAAAAGCCGTCGTCAGAAGAAGGAGAGGTTGGCAAATTGAGCAAATCGGAGCAGACCGGCGGAAGGAGAGAGAAACCTGTGAGGAACGGCACACCACCGGCACACCAGTGGTTGGAGAGGAGACAACACGGCAAAAAGGTAAAGAAAGAAACGAACAACACAATCGGGTCAAAAGGGAGAAAATACAAAGACGAACGAAAAGAGACACCATCAGCAGAATAGAGGAAATCCGGTTGGACGACAAAATAGAGAGATCCAGCTGAACAGTGAGAGAGATCCAACTAAACGGTGAGAGAGTAAATGAAGAGCCACCACCGATAGAGAGAAAGAAAACCTAATTCGGCCAACCAAGTGAGTATGAAAAAACAAAACACATAGTGGACGGCAAAGGAGAGTGACTGGCCAAAGGAGACATACGTCCAAAACCAGCACGGCAAAACACAACACCCGGAAAAACACAGCACTCGGCGAAGGGTGTACACAGCAGACCAGAAGCGTGAGGGCAGGCCGTGAAATGGTGAGACGATGAAACAAGGAGATGGGTGAGACCGTGAGACCGTGAAAGCAGGAGTTAGTGAGACAATGTAAAGAAGAAATTCAGCGAAACATCGAAAAGAACTCAACGTATTTCCAGATTTCTTCAAGAGAGGTTAGAGAGCGTTGCGGTGAACTTCTAAGCGGCAGTGGAGCAGCCTTTCAATTCAACAGAGGCAAGACAAGCTAAAAGAAGGGTAGACACAGTAAGTGACACTCTTTGTATTGTACTTACTTAGTAATTGCAATAGTGAAAGGAGCAGAGGATTAAGACATCCATTGTAACTGGAATTCTCAAATATAGTGGATAGTCTCTGTAAGGGAAAGTCCCTACCATTGTGGATGTACATCACGTTGACAGAACCACGTAAATCACGTGTGATTTTAATTTGCTTTACGTTCTGTGTTTTGAATTTAGTTGTGAACGCAGTTAAAGTATCAACCAACCCATAACCTAACAAAGACCTAAACAAGAACATACGTATTGTCAATTAGGCAAGATGTCTGAAAGTTGACTTTGGGAACTATTGTGATTAGTAGGTAGCAATAGATCTACCTTAGTCGAGTCTGAGAAAAAGTTTGCTTTTAAGAAGAGGTTGAAGTTATTCACTTACCTGTGAATTGTGAATTGTGGTGATACTGATTCACCCCCCCTCTCAATATCACAAACTAGTAGATCTTAGGGAGAAGTCGGGAACTTCAAGATGCATGACACTTTTCCTTGAGCAAGAGAAGGTACTCAATGGCACAGTAAAATCAACTGGTACAGTCAAAGCTGAGAAAAAGGAGAAAGTCATCTTCAAGCCAGTTCAAAAGAAGGAATATAAAGCTAAAAAGGAGGTGGCTAATATAGCTGAAATTGCACTAAAGGCTGACTACAAGGATAAACAGTGGATCTTTGATAATGGATGCACTTCACACATGACAGGAGACAAGAGTAAATTATCAAAGCTGAACAAGTCAAGAGAAGGTAGAGTTAAGTTTGGCAATGATGATTCACTTAACATCAGTGGTCAAGGGTCGGTAAATATTGAAAAAGGAAAGCTGAAAAATGTTCTGCACGTTGAAGGACTCAGATATAATCTAGCATCTGTCAGCCAACTATGCAATAAAGACCATAAAGTGATATTCACAAAAACAGGTTGCCAAGTAAAGAGTAAAGAAGGCAATACTGTTGCAGTTGGGAAGAGAACAGCTGGAAATTTATATATGATTGATGAGGACAAGACAAACAGCTATTTACTTACAAAAGAAGAAGAAAATCAACTCTAGCATAGGAGGCTAGGGCACTTAACACAGAAGAACATGAGGAAGTTAACCACTACTCATGCAATCAGAGACATTTCAGACCTCAAGAGAGAGAGGGAGTATGTTTGCTCAACATGTTCTAAAGGAAAACATGTCAGAAAGCAATATAAGACCAAAGAGTTCAATTCAGAAACAATGCTTGACATTGTACATATTGATTTGTGTGGGCCGATGAGAACAAAAGGGTTGAATGGTGAGAGGTACTTCATCTTATTTATTGATGATTATTCCAGAAGGACTTGTATCATGCACCTCAAACACAAGTCAGAAGTTTTGAAATGCTTCAAGAGATACAGAAAATTGGCTAAAAATGAGAGTGGAAAGAAGATCAAAATATTAAGGTCAAATCAAGGCACTGAATTCACAAATGAAGCTTTTGAAGATTACCTTGAGAAGCATAGAATTCACCATCAGATGGCAGCAGCAAGAACACCTTAACAGAATGGGGTGGTAGAGAGGAAAAATAGAGCTGTGGTTGAAATGGCAAGAACTCTACTGCTAGAATCCAAGTTTCACGTAAGATTTAGGACAGAAGCAACATTTACAGCCGTGCACCAACTGAACAGAGTTTTACTAAGGCCCAATACTGATAAGACTCCATATAAGCTATGGAGTGGGAAGAAGACAACAGCCAAGTATCTTAAAATCTTTGGCAGCCCATGTTTTGTGAAGAACAAGGAGCAAAACTTGGGAAAATTCCATGCTAGGTCAAATGAAGGCATCTTTGTGGGATACTCAGCAAAGAAAAAAGGTTACAGAGGTTTTTTGCATAAACTGGGAAAAGTGGTCACTTCCAGTGATGTGAGAATAGATGAAAATTGGAAAACAATGCATAATAGAGAAGCTGTGGACAGTGAAAAAGATGACTTCAAGATAGATGAAGAGCAAACCAACATGAAGAAGAGGGAAAAGAAGTAAGTTCAAACTCAGAGAAAAGTGAGTCTGAAGATGAAGAAAGAGATTCTCTTGCAACTAAGATTGTGCAAGAGAGAAAGACAAGGAAAACATGGACCAATGCTCATCAAGGAAATCAGATCATAACTGACCCATCAGCAGGAGTTACAACAAGAAGAAGAATTGTGGGAGCTATTACTTTACTCTCAAAAGTTGAACCTAAATCTGTTGAAGAGGCTGCACAAGACAAAGCCTAGGTCAAAGCTATCAATGAGGAGCTGGATCAAATCAAGAAGAATGAAACATGGGAGCTGGTTCCAAGACCCACTAACAAGAATGTCATAAGAACAAAATGGGTGTTTCAAAATAAACACAATGAAGATGGCAAGGTGGTGAGGAACAAGGCTAGGTTGGTTTGCAAAGGCTACACTCAGATAGAAGGAGTAGATGTTGATGAAACTTTTGCATTAGTAGCAAGGTTGGAAATTATCATAATGTTCTTAACCTTGGCAGCACATAAGAGGTATAAAGTTTACCAAATGGATGTGAAATTAGCCTTTCTGAATAGGCTCCTGAAAGAAAAAGTGTATATTGAACAACCCAATGGAGTACAAATCAGTGAGGATGAGACACACCTGTGCAAGCTGAAGAAAGCCTTGTATGGCCTTAAACAAGCCGCAAGAGCATGGTACAGCAGGCTGGACGTGTATTTGAGAAGGTTGAACTTCAGAAGAGGAACATTTGATAATAACCTATATGTGTTCAACTTAAAGAAAGGCCAACTGATAACCATAGTATATGTAGATGACATTATCTTTGGAGGGGATCACTTTGAGTTATGCCAAGAATTTGCATAGAAGATGAGTGAGGAATTGGAGATGTCATTGATTGGAGAAATGAATTACTTTCTTAGATTACAAATAAAACAGCGTAAAGAAGGTATTTTTATTTTTCAAACAAAATATGCCAAAGAGATGCTAAAAAAGTTTGGCATAAAGGATAACAAACCTATCAGTACCCCTATGATAGTAGGCTGTAAGTTAACAAAAAATCAGGACGGAAGGAGTACAAGCCCCACAAAATACAGGAAGATGATAGGGAGCCTTCTGTACCTTATAGCATCAAGGCTTGATCTCATGCAAGCTGTATGCATCGCCAGCAGATTCCAAGCTGATCCTAAGGAATCTTATGTGTTGGCAGTGAAAAGAATCCTAAGATACCTTAAAGGGACACTAGAAATGGGTTTGTGGTATCCTGTCATGGATTCTATAAAACTACGAGCATACACTAATGCAAACTGGGCAGGAAGTATAGATGACAGAAAATCAACTAGTGGTTGTAGCTTCTACTTGGGTTCAAAGTGTGTTGCATGGTTAAGTAGAAAGCAAAACAGTGTTGCTTTGAGCACAGCTAAGGCTGAGTATATGGCTGCTTGTGCAGCATGTACTCAGGTGATATGAATGCAAAGACAATTGGCAGATTTGGGTGTTGAAGTGAAGTTACTAGTGAGTGTACTTTGTGATAATCAAAGTGCAATTGATCTCAGCAAGAATCCAGTTCAACATTCAAGGAGCAAGCATATTGACATCCAGTATCACTTTATCAAGGATCAAGTGGAAGAGGGCATGATTCAATTGGAGTATGTCGGCACTAAAGATCAAATCTCAAATATTTTAACTAAATCTCTATCCACAGAGCTGTTTGAAAAGCACAAAATGAGTCTGTCTGTGCAAATGCCTTCTCAAGCCTGAAGTTCAGGTGAATCCTCCATCTCTACTTTGCAGGTTTTTCAAATTTTTAATTGGTTGGCAAAGGGGGAGAGAAGCAACAGTACAGGGGGAGCTGTTAAGGAAAGGGGAGTGCATATTTAGGAGGAGATGTAATCCATCTGCTTCTGGATTATTACTCTAAGAAGATTATGAAGGACTGTTGCATAATGGCTTTTGTTGTGAGTGTTGCCAACAATTACAAAGGGGGAGATTATTGTTCTCACAGCCTTGTATGGGTTGTAATTGTTGTCAACCAGATTTAAGTGTGCAAGCAGAAGTGGCTCATTCAAGCATTCAAGGAATGAGTTTTCAATAGAAAGAAAAGAGCAAGAAAAATAAATTAAGAAGGAGGGTAATGTTGAATTTTGAATGGAACGGTAATATAAAGTCATATGGAGGGGTAAGAAAGGAAATTCGCTGTAGGTACAGTAAGCCCTACTAGGGTTTTCATAGAAGGGAGTATATAAACCAAGACTTATGCCTTTTAGGACAACCACCGTATGATAAGGAGACTAGTGAGACGTGAGACCAAATGAAACGTGAGACTAGGTGAGACCAACGAAGCTTGAAATGGGTGAGACCAGACTAGACCTGGAGCAGGTGAGACATGAGACCAGAATTGGTGAGACCAGAAAAGAAGGAAATAGGTGACATCAGAACACACTGGAAGACCAAAAACAGGTGACACCAGAAAAGGGTGAAATGCATGAGACTAGAGGAGACGTGAGACCAGAATTGGTGAGACTAGAAAAGAGGGAAACAGGTGACACCAAAACACACCGGAAGACCAGAAACGGGTAAGACCAGAAAAGGGTGAAGTGCGTGAGACTAGAGGAGATGTGAGACCAGAAAAAGGTGGAACGCATGAGACCAGAGAAGACATCAGACCTGGAGAAGGTGAGACGTGAGGCCAGACTAGGTGAGACGTAAGACCAGACCAGGTAAGACATGAGACCAAGTAAGACCAGTCCAAAACGGTGAAATGGTGAGATTAGAAGACAGGTGAGACCGTGAAACGGTGAGACGGTGAAACCAGAAGAATGGTGAGACTTGTGAGACGGTGAGACCAGGAGTTGTGTGAGACAACCTAGAGAAGAAGTTTGGTGAAGCATTTGAGAAAACTCAGCGTATTTTCAGATTTCTTCAAGAGAGGTTAGAGAGTGTTTTGGTGATCTTCCAAGCGACAATGAAGCAGCCTATTTAAATCAAATAGAGGCAAGAAAAGTTAGAAGAAGGGTAGACACAGCAGGTGACACTCTTTATATTATATTTGCTTCGCATTTGTAATAGTGAAAGGAGCAAAAGATTAAGACATCCATTGTAACTATATTGCAATCATAGGGAATACCACATAGGTATTCTCAAGTATAGTGGATTGTCTCGATAGAGGAAGAAACTCTACTATCGTGGAGTACATCACATTGACGGAACCACATAAATCTCTTGTGTCCTTGCTTTGAACTTACATTATGTGTTTTGAATTGAGTTGTGAACACAGCTAAAGAATCATCAAACCCATAACCTAAAAGAAGATCTAATCAAGAACAGTCAATCTGTCTAATAGGCAAGGTATCTGAAAGGTAACTTTAGGGACTATTGTGATTAGTAGGTAACAATAGATCTACCTTAGTTGAATATGAGAAAGAGTTCGCTTTTGAGAAGAGTTTGAAGTTGTTCACATAACTGCATATTGATAAGAGCTAAAGTATTAAAGAAGTAGAATACTTTGGCTTAAATTATCAGAGTTTTTTTAAAGGGGTGTGATACTGATTCATCCCCCCTCTCAATATCACAGACTAGTAGATCCTAGGGTGAAATTGGGAACTTCAAAATTTCATATTAATCCTTAAATGTAGGCATGATTCCTACTTCTCAATACAAATTTTTTTTTCAAAATTAAGATTCATGTAAAATTGGCTTAATCTTAAAAACTCAAAGTGCAATTGCATAAATGTAAAATGGGGAGGAAAAATTAACTAAATAATATAAGTCATAAGTGTAACTTCACAAATATAAGTTGAAGGATAAAATAAACCTTTAAACAAAATTAAAGAACAAAATTAAGCTTCACATACCATGTCATATATAGCTTCTTTGTTTTGCTATTATGAAGCTGTTCATTAGATATGGTTTAACTTAGTCCTTGACTATTTTACATTAGAAATAGATGATGTTAAGATTGTGTCTTTTTAAATTATAAATATACTTTATTGTATATTATTAAATCAAATGATGAGGCAATTATCTAATTTCTAATTGATTTAATGACTAAAGGAGTGGAGTAAAAGTGAAGATAAGTAGTAGACCTATTTAGTAGCTATTTATCAAATTATATCTATATTTATGTTTATATTAAGGTTACCAAAATTAAAAGAAAGTAAGTGATTTAAAATAATTTTTTAATTAAAAAACATTTATATGACAATGTTTACTTAATTTTAAAATTTTCTTACAAGATTCCTATGATTTATAATATTTAATATTAATTTAGTAGTTAGTATTCTTTCTTACAATTTTAATACAATTAGGATACATCTAGTTTTATTTTTCACTCTATAAAATTAATTATGCTTCACTTATATTATTATTTCTTTGTTTTCTTTGAAGCAAATTATTCAATTTTAAATATTAATTTTTTTCTTAAGTACTTTTTCTTTAAAACTAATACTTGTATTGATTATAGTAATACTATTGATTAAAGTTTTAATTATGAATTTTGTTATAATAAGTATGTAACAATGAAATTTATTTTACCTTTTAATTAATTACTAAGTTTTAATTTCATTAAATTTCATTAATATAAGTCTAAACCTAGAAATTACTTTTTTTTTAAAGAAAAGTGAATTCATTTAATTGAAAAAATTCAATACATCATTAGTTAAAAATCAAAGACAAGTGGTAAATTATTCTTATCTTAAATGGTTTCTCTAGTAGTCATCAAAGCTTTTCTCTTTAATGTATGTGCTACTTAATTCGAAGTCCTTGAAGTATGCGAAATACTCTATTTATGTCAATGAGAAGTAAGTTCCTTAATGTCCTCCACAAAAAGCCCATACATTGCAAGAAATGGGGTTTGCTTGAGGCATTTATGTATAACTTCTAAGCTATCAAAGTCAAGGCAAATATTAATCAAACCTTGATCATATGCCTTGTAAAGAGCTTCTTTGGTTATAAGTAATTCCATGGTAGTTGATGAGTAGGTGCCTATAATATATTTTGAGAACACAAGCAATGGTTCTTCCTAGCTCCCACATAAAAGTACCTTAACCCTAGCACCACCCTCTTTAAAGATGACATCAGTATTAATTTTAATCAAACCAACCTCTAGTGTAGGCCATTGAGTTTGATGACTTTGTTATTTGGTCGTTTGTCCTTAGTTTAAATTTGCTTTCTTAAAGTCTTTATGTAATTACAAGGTCATGCCTATAACTTTACTCATTTGATATTGCATATTCTTCCTTTGTAATAAATTGCTTCCTTTCCAAATTGCCTAAGTAATCAATAGCCCCAGCTTAACATGTTCCTTATCCCTTGTTTGACTTAAATGAAATATTCAATCATAAAGTTCAAATGTTTAAATTCCTTCATTTAGAGACTAAGTGTAGACATAAACCACACACTTAGCATCCACAAGCATTGAAACAAGGTGTGAGAAATCAATTCTAGGGATACATCACAATGTTGACATATTCCATCCACTACCATACCTATTTGAGCTAAATTATCATTTATTGGCAACAAGTTCTTGTAAACTCTCCAAGTGAAGTGTTTAACTTTTTAAGGAATTTGTAAGTGCAAAATCTGCTTCCAAAACCCTTCACCCCTCTCATTTAAAGGTGATATAGAAGGCGTATTTTTGTCTAAAGCTATATTCCTCTGACCAATATGATAAGTGCTCCTTATTGAGTAACCTTGTGATGATTATATGCTAGATAAGTTTATCCTAAGGACACCTAATGCTAAGGGGAATCAAGAGGATCTAGGCTTTTTTAGAAGGCATAAACAAATGTTCAACAAAGTATCATATTTTACCATTTCAATTTAGGGTCGATAATTTGTCTAGAGTAAATGGATTATGTAGTGAAAGAATACAAAAACTAGCTTAAGTAGGAAGCCATAGATCCTGTTAGGTATCTATTTTTCCTTCCATTACCAATCCATCAAATGAGTCCTTGATGTAATAAAAGATAAGTAGCACATTTGCTTCTCTAACTATAGCTTGGAGCAAAATCCAACTAGGGCTCCAAAATGGGAGACTTTAGAAACCATATGGCCTTTAGTATCTAAACTAAGAGAGAGAACTCATTAATGATGAGGAGTCATTTCTATTTATTGAGCATTGCAAGATTAAACAATGAAAATTTTAGAATCTTAAATTCCTTTTTTCATTAGGACATATGAACTTATTTTATGAGGCTTAATGTATTTTCCTTTTCGTATCATAACTTCCCTACTATAACTTATTGACCAATAAAGCCAACTTTTCACATAAATTGAGTGGGAGCAAAAAATAGCTCATAATATATAGGGGGATGACTTGTATAACTATTTTTACTTACACCTCTTTACTTAACAATAAAAGGAATTTATCCTTCTAGCCACTAATCCTCTTTTTGACTCTATCCAATATCATCTTAAAAGCCTATTTCTTGAAGTAACCAACTATTATAGGTAAGTGAATATACCTTTATAACTATTTTATGTCTTTAACTCCTAAGCAATTCCTAATTTCTTGTTGAGTGTTAGCTTTCACATTTTGACTAAAGGGAATTTTGGTCTTGTCCAAGTTTATTTATTGCTCTAACACAATTTTATAATGAGAGAGAAGCTCCTTGATTTGGCTATACTTATAAGTAAATGCCTTTAAAAATATAAGGTTGTCTTTTACAAAGAAAACATGGATAATTATTGGAGCTCTTTAGCAAATTCAAACCTACTTGTTTTTCTTCGTATAGCAACATTAGTTAAAAGAGCAAAGAGTTGCTTTACACACCAAAGAAATAAGTATGAGGGAAAAGGGTCCTTTTAGATCATTGAAATTGATCCCTAAGAGTAGAATTAAGAAGCACGGATTTACTTATATGAGCCCATGTGGAGCATAATTCCCTTAAGAAAGGACCTCTACTCTATCATAATCCTTACTCATATCTAGTTTCAAGGCTAAATGATTAGATTTCCTAGAATACTTGTGATTCATAAAGTGGAAGGTTTCATATACAATGAGAATATTATCTATAATGAATTGCCCTGACACAAAGGCACTTTAATTCTCTAAGATAATTAAAGGAACAACAATTTTAAGGTTATTAGTCACCATGTTGCATATACTAATAAGTCTGTAATCTTTACAATGAATAGGTAAAGACACCTTTAATATGGGAGAAAATTTTGTAAAATTAATAAGGCTAGAATCTACTCTATGATTAAGAATATTTGAGGCCAAAGCCACCCAATTGTCACCCACAATGTGTTGAAGGATTGATAGAAACTAACAAACAAGCCATTAAGACCCAATGCCTCTGATAGGTGCATCTGTTGAAGGGCTTAATGGATCTCCTTTAGCATATAAGCTCAAAAAAGCATAAAGTTCATTTGATTTGTATCCCATTTGCTCACAGTTTGTATAATTGGCCTTATGTCACTTGGTCCTTAAAAATTGAAAAAAGTCCAATAACATACAGTAAGAGTCTTAAAATTAAAGAATTAGAGATATGTAAACCTTAATCGTTAACAATTTGTCAGATTAGATTGTATGGTTGCCTTTAAGAAGTTGTGCCATGTAACCCTTCACCTATGGGACCATATGGTCTCCTCCCATTTCAATAATTCATCTATCTTTGTTTAACACATTTTAGGCATTGATATATTAGTTTTTACAGGGGGACTCATCTCTAAAACAAGTTGGTGCTATTTATAATCCCAAAGTTGATTATTCATAAACCTAACGGTCTCCCTTCCCTAACTTATCAAAGTCTTGCTGCATCCTACAATTATGGCATGAAAATTAGTTATTAACTTACTAACTCCTTTATATTGCCCAAAATTTGCTATGGTTGCCTTAATAAAAATAAAATTGAGTCATATGTTCTAAATTGAAAAAAAATTCCCTTTCTGTTAGGAGCACAATAAAAATAAAAAAAAAACAAAATAGATACCTAAAATGGGTTATGGTCGAAACCAAATTGAGGGAGACACATAACTATTTAGTATTCATATAGAGAGTATCTAATTATCATATAATGAATTTGGTAGTCTAATTAATGAATTTATTTTTAATTTTTTTTATTGGCAATCATAATTGTAATTAGTTTAATATTATTATAACTAATTAGGTAACCTATGACTTAACTTAGACTAGGCCAATATATCTTAAAATTTTACTTTTATTTTCTTTAATAAAAAAATTTAAAATTCTTATAATGATATAATTAGTATAATCATATTTAGTATTCTCATAAATGAAAATATATTTGTTTTTCTTTCTTTTTTTTTTTGAATGACAAGAATATTATTTAAGGTTGCCTCAACTTGATGCAACCAAAGAGATACAGTAAAAGGCTCTATGTAGGACATAAAACACATAGAGTGTTATCAGGGTGGAACTCCTCCTACCTTATGCAAAAAGTGAAATATAACTTCATAATTGTAATAACCAAAAAACAAACAACCCCTTTTACTATATGCCATGGCCCATGATAGAAACAAGATAAGAACTTCATTGTAAGCTCTCATTCCAATACTACCATTAAATATAAGCATCACCCATTTCCTTTTAATCTACTTACTCACCCTTTATATCTATGTGCCTTTAACTCCCACCTTCTCCTTTACCATATGTGTCTAATCCCAACATCTAAAGTCACACTATAAAAGGCAAAGACTTAGACGTTATTAGTTTCACCAAGTCATCAACAAAAGAGTTACATTTGTATGGCTTGTATGAAATGAGACATTTCCATTTAATAATAACGAGACATTTCCCTTTGATAGTAACATAATCTCTCTCAAAAAATTGCAAAAAGGAACCATGGTTGACCCTCTATTTTTATTTACCTAAGATATAACAATGAGGGAGTTGTTCTTTATTATTAAGTTCAGTCATGTCGTATCTTCCTATCGACCCTATAATTCTAATGCTTTTTTAATTGAAAGAAGTTCTGCTTTGTAACTGGTTTAAAGAAGATGCATTTAACTTTCTTGTCATAACTCCTCAAAACTCCCTCAATACCAATTACACCTGTGTTACCAATTATAGAGGCATCCATATTAAACTTGTAATAACTCTCTAATGGAGTTTCCCACTCCTTCCTATCTTATGGTTCCTTTCTAATTCTTGGTAGCATTATGTCTGCAATACCCAACACAAACCCATTAAGTGTGAAGCCACCATAAAGTCATTTAGCCTTAGCCCACTTTAGCATTTGGATGCAAATCAAGTCATTAACATTCTCTACTACAAAGGGGCTTGTCCTTAAAGATCAATTCATTTCTCGCTAACTACACAAATCATACTATTGCATAAAATCTCATACTTTATAATTCCTTTAATTTACATTCCTTTCCTAATTGTAGCTAGACTCCTAAACCATGCTAATGGACTAAAGGATCATCTGGTGTATTCCCTACCATTTCAAACAGAGACACCAAATCTGCCATATGGAGCAGTAGTGCATAAATAAATGATTGATTGACTTCGGGGTTTGTCTATAAATTAGGCAGTTGTCCTCTTGTGCTCCCAATAACCAAGTCATCCTTTCATCCATTAAAACTTTTTCTTGAATTGGTTACCAACCAAAAATTTTGACTTTGGGAAGAATAATCCTTGTTAAATGCATGGCTTAATCCTAAAAAGTTCATTCCTTAGGCTATCTAATAGGTCACCATAGGACTTAACTGAAAAATACTTAACATTTTCACCTTGCCAAATAAACCTATTAGCCTCCTTATAAGATAAATAACACATTTCTAACATATTGTAGAGTCAAATCAGATGTTCTTGTTTCAAATCAAATAATTTTAAATGCCACTTTACTTTTCATATTCATCTTTCATCTACTCATAGTTCATCATAAGGTCTTGTTTCCTTACTATTAAAGCCAAAAGGTGTGAAAATTGTCATTTAAGTGTCTCATTTCCTAGCCAAATGAGATTTGAAATATTTTTTTTAAATATTGTTTTTTAAAATTATTTTATTTTTTAAAAATAAGAACCTAATTAAGTTTCTTATTATCTATTTTTATTTCAAGCAATATATAGATATAAACTTATTTATGCTCCTATTATTCTAACTTTATTTCACTACACATCAATTATCAAAAATAAGCAATCACCTTAACTAATGAAATAATATCATCTTTGTTTATATTATTCAATTAATTAGATCAAAAAGGAGAAATGGCTATAATCTAAATAAGAGTATAACTCTAAGTAAGTGAAAAACTTTACTTCAAGAATATCTAACATAGTAAAAATGTAATAAAATAAAATATCTTTCCAATTATCATAATCTTTATGCTACCTCAAAATTTCACCAAGCTATTTATAACTAATTTGGCAACGTTTTCTAATAGTTACACAATATTTATGCGATGATTTAATAATTCTTTATATGTTGTTTTTGAATCAGACTTAACGAAAGGACTTGGATTAAAACTTTGGGTCACAAATTCTAATTATAATTACTTTATATAATAAATATTAAATAATCATAACACTACCAACAACAATATAATGTCTCATTGCAAAATTACCAGAATTTATAAATTTAATATTTTCTTGTTAAATGTTGTTTTAATTATTAATTACTTTTTTATTTTTTGATAAATGATGCAATCACCGACTCCCAAACTTTAGTAATGCACTATAATGTTGTATAAGGGGAAACTATGATACGTGTTTTTTTTGTATAAATGTGATAAGGACCTTCTTAAGTTTCACACTGAGAAGGGGAAGGGGTGAATCAGTGTGAGATGTTTGTTTTTTATAAATCTTTCCAAATTTAACTTCTATCACTTGTTAGAGCTAATGATCCAATTTTTATTTTTCTTCTTTATATGAAAGTGGCCATACGAAAATCATTCAAACGCAAGCACCCAAGAACACATGGTAATTTTTATGTGGTTTACTCATAATGCATGAGCTATGTCCATAATGTGATAGGATCACTCCTAAATCACACAATCCACTCTTGTTATTAAGGGATACAGTTATAGTGTGGAAGGATCACTTCTTAACCACTTACGATGATCTCTCGATTACTGAGTCAATCTCTTAATCAATCAAAGGTTTGATCTCCTGATCACTAGATGAGATGATCTCCCGATCACTCCAAGGATATCCCACCTTTTTTCAATAAGTTTATCAAGAGTTTAGTAGCTAAAAAATTCCTGAGAAAGATTACTCAATGTGCACACACTACGAATGCAGAAAGCATATATTCTCCTTCCTCACTATTGGTCTTTACTCAAGTTTTGTCAGTCTCTTCTCTATAGGTTACTCTATTGCAGGTTCTTTCCCCTTGTTGCCGATGTTGCCTTACCTATTGCCTCGACAGGTTCTCTCCTTTGCTGTCGGTGTTGCTTCGGTAGTTTCTCTTCTCTACTACCGGTACTGCCTCGGCAGGTTCTCTCTTCCTGCTGTCGGTGCTGCCTCTTTTGGCCTTAGCAGGTTCTCTTCCTCTACTATTTCACCTACTGCCTTGGCAGGTTTCCTTACTTGTTACCTTGGCAAGTTGCCTCACCTACTGCCCTAGCAGGTTTCTTCCTCTGCTACTGATGCATGTTTTCTCCTCTGCTGCTGTAAGTTACCAAACTTACTACCAAGGCACGTTTTCTCCTTTGCTACTATAAGCTATCGGACTTGCTGTTAAGTCACATTTTCCTCTTTGTTACTGCAAGCTACCAGACCTACTGATGGTTGTGCATGCACTTGTTACCTGTTACTAGTTATGCCTACTGTAATCTGCTGGTTGTGATTCATCTACTGTTGGTTTTGCATGCTGCTATTGCTGCTGGTTGTGCCTGCATTGCCTTTACTAGTTGTGCTTGCACTTGCTGTTATTGCTACTAGTGCTGTAATTATTGCTGGTGTTGCATGCTACTGCTGATGTTACGGGTTACTGCTAATGTTACGGGTGTTGCTAGTGTTTTGGGCTGCTGCTAGTGTTTTGGGCTGCTGTTAATGTTATAGGCTGCTGCTGATGTTGCAAACTGCTGTTGGTGTTTACCGGCTGCTACTGGTGTTATGCAGGATATGCTGCTAGTGTTGCCTACTACAGGTTGTTGGTTTTTTTACTACAATTGTAGGATTCCTTGGGTGGCTACTACAACTCCTTCTCCCTTTGGTTTGGTCGACTGCTGCCTTCTTCTTTCTTTAGTGTGGCTGTTGCACACCTTCCTTTCTAGTTTGGTGTGGCTGCTGCACGTATTTCTTTCCTTGGTGTGGCTGCTGCATGTTTTTCTCTCCTTGGTGTTGTACCTCTCTTGGCTAGTTACACCTCTCCTTAGCTACAACTCTCTTGGCTGACTACACCTTTCCTTAATGCTGCATCTCCTTTAGCTACAACTCTTTTGCCTGGCTACTACTGCAAGCTTCTTGGCTGATTGTTGCCTTCTTCTTCCTTTGGTGTGGCTGCCAGCTACTACAACTCCTCCTTCAGTTGGTGTGGTTACCTCTTTCTTTGGTGGCTATTGTAACCTCTCCTTTGGTCGACTACTGCTACAACTCCTTTGGTTGGCTACTGCTACAACTCCTTTAGTCGACTACTGCTCTCTCTTTGGTGGCTGCCTTTTTTGCCTTGGCCAGTCACTCTCTCTTAGGTGGTTGCCTCTCTCTTTGTTGTTCACCTCTCTTTGGTCAACTGCATACCCTTAGCCACTTAACCACTTTTTGTCGTTCTCTCTCAAAATTCTACACCCTATACACTTGTCTTGCAAGGTGCATGGGGTTATTTATAGAGCCTTGAGATTAGGGTTGCACATTCATGAACGACTAGTATTGATTCCCAAAGGTTGCCCTACAATCAATGGTTAGATTTAATTCCTAAAATTTAGGGTCAATGGTCAACATTGACTTCCTAAAATTTAGGATCAATGGTTAAAGGTTAACAGTCAGTTTTGAACCCTAAAATTTAGAGTCAACAGTTAACTTTAACTTATTGACTTTAGAGTTGACCTGTCATCACTGATTTTTCCCAACGACTTCTATGCATCTCAACGATATTCAAAACATCAAATTAATACGAACAATGTAAGATGCTGTTGATAACAAATCTAACATTAGTTATCAAAAATGAACTCAACAAAATGTTCACGTATATAAATGGACTAAGATGTTTAAGAGTATGGACTATTGCACACTTATTTTAGGGTAACACGTGAAATTGTTGCAAAGTACAAAACATGGCCAAATTTTAATGAAATTGCTCACATTTATTTTTCCAACAGCTCATATTAGGCGAAATTCAAAAATGATAACTAGAAATTCAAAAATGATAACTACTATGTAATATTTTGTTCCAAGTGCAAGTTTGAAGCCATACTCACATTTATTCCTTTTTATCCTCCATTCAACCTACTTCCCTACTCCCCTCCCCCAACTACCGAAAGTAAAGCCTTCCAAACACTCTTTAAGCCATAAGCTAATATATATAATAATTGAACCTACAATATTACCGGGTATTGAGTCATCTACGTGCAAGAGTATTTCCATACCAAGTGAACCATGGAAATGTGACCTATATGAGAAATTCTTTGCATTATTAATGTGCATGATTCTTATAGTGGCTTATTGATGTCAATAGTTCTTTGCATGTTTTTGAATCAAACCTAGGAAATGGATCTGTATGAGAAATCTTGACCATAGATTCTAACCGTGATTGCCTTATATACAATAAAATTATACAATTATCATACCAACGACAACAATATTATAGGGTTCATTACTGAATTATATAAATGTATAAATTTAATATTTCTGGTTGTTCGTTGGACTAATTGTTAATTTCTAGTGCATTCACCGACTCCCAACTTACTAATGCACTGCAATGGTGTATTGAAAATGTTAATGTACATACATAGACTAAGATGTTTAACAATATGGATTATTATGTACTGATTGTAGGGTAACCCGTAATACTGTTAGAACTATAATAAAATAGAGTATCTAACCAGTAATCACATTCCCTACTGGCTTTAATTTTTGGGGTACCAAAAACAGGAGCCTGGAATTAATTTTGTCGGAACCACGGTGGAATTGCTTGAGTTTATGGTGGGACAAATCAAACTAGCATTACCATCAATCAACTCTCCAAGAAAGAGGAAAAAGAGCTCAATGACAGCAAGGAGACACCCTTAAAGATTCATTGAATTCCCTCCAAATTGTTGGCATCTTTTCATATTACTTTTATCTTTGAAAATACAGAATGTGAGTGATTTTGTTTAATTCAGCCCACAATTGTTTTTGTGTTGATAAACAGATTATCAGTTCCAGCCCTCCGCTACATGGAACAATTATATTGGATCATACATATGTGAAAATATGTAGCTACATCGGTTGCCATTCGCAATTCACAGTATAAACTTGTCAACTGGATAATTCTCAAATTGCATTCCTAGCGTCGAGCAAGTCTAAATTCAAACAGAAGCCCTTTAAAACAACTAACTTGCACCAACTAAATTGCAAAGCTCTTTACATTAGCTCAATCTCCACGCCACAACTTGGTGGAGGCTTCCTACTTATCGCACAAGTCAAGAAGGAAAAGAAAAGGGTTAATTTTCCAAACTAGGACACACGAGAAATATGCAGTCAACAACTGATGGTGAGCTCGGCTCTAAGATGCAGGATACCGTTGATGAAATAAAGGCTGTCCTCAGCCATTAGGCACGTCCATGGTATGCTAAATAAATTTCGATATCCAACAGCCTTGCCGCCGGTGAACTTGTAGTTGCCTTTATATTTGCTAACAAACTCTTCTGTTGGCTTTACCCTCGCTGCAAATTCATAGTCCACAGCAAAACACACGGAACCTTTCTCCTGCATCCCGAGAAACAGCCCAAAACATTGAAAAGAGCTTTGCTGGTCCATGTTGCAATGTGCTGACAAGAAAAACCCCTGGCCACCCAGATGAAATGCTTGAGAATACACACGTCCAGATGGGAACAAATTTGCACACTCCTCATGCTTTAAGTCCAGGTACACCACACACTGTTGCCTTGGTAGCTCAAATTCAACCACTTTCACAGGCCTATATTTGTAAGCACGCTCGACAAAACGACGATTTGAGGTGGCTGCCTCCTCAGCTGCTAGGGCTCGTTGACGGTGGGGTGCCTCAGCCTTGAAAAATAGAGCCTCGAGCACAAGCTTGGATGACACTTCATGATCAAAGTCACTACAAGTCAACACCTTTTTAAGCTTCCGACAAGTCATGTAGGGGAAGCGAATAAAACGTGCTAGGCGTAAGCCTAGGACTTCACGTCTCTCCTCCAGCCGCGGATACTGAGCTCTAGCCCACTTCAATGCAAAGTCATATACAGCATCTTCAGAAGCAACTTGTAAATCATCACTGGACAATATAGCCTCGATTCCAGCCAATGGCAAGGTTATCACCTCTTCCTGGAACCTGGCCAATGGTATGGCATTAAGAAACATGCATCCCAAAATTAATCCAAGTTTGAGAATTAAAAAAAAACATTCAATTGTGCTAGCTATTCTCCTATCCCATGAAAGAACCTGATCTTTCAACTGTGTGACCTTGATATGAACCATTTATATTGCAAGAACATAAGAGACATATGTTATATATGTATAGAAAAATCCAAGAAAGGAACTTACTTTGTGATGTCCTTATAACGGGCTGCTAGGTACTGCTTGGCTGCATCAGTCAATGCCTGGACTGCTTCAGCCATCAAGACACTAGAAGGAAGCTCCAGATAAAGCAAGGCAGAATCTGGTGTCATACGCATGTTCCGCAACAGCTGGCTGCAATGCCTAATGCAGGAAGCAACCTCAAACTTGTCTGCAGCCATGAGAACATCAAGCAATCCAGTAGCTGAAGTAGTAGATAAGGTATTGCTGTACATAAAATTCAGAAGCTCCATAAGGGCAGCTTCCTCTGTTTCAGGGGAAAAGGAAAACAGAAAATTGTGAGCAACTTCTGTCAATTTATAACCATATTCAACCAGATTTTCATGCTAAAATCAGAGTCTATTCTATGGAGCAAGTAAGACTTGAAAGCTGCCCTCAACAATACACAGATAAGTCTAGAAAATACCAGGTTTAAAGAGGGGGCTAACACAGGTGATGGTTTCTAGAAAAGAGTATCAGCCAAAGAAAAAGATGATGATATTTTCTCATACCACTAGCATTTATTCGTAGTGTTACATGCCTTTGCTCTGATTCCCTCATCCCATTTGAGAAGAGCTGTCCAGGACAATATTGATAAGAACATCAACCAAAATTTGCAACAAGGATCTACTAGGTCAGTTTACAATTGAAGGTAAAAAGGAAAAGGCTGAATGATCCTCACCTTATAGAAAAACGGACTTTTTGCTGCTAAAATAGGAGAGCTAATGTGTAATGTTTTGACTGTAACAGCAGAACAATCCATGTTCCAGTTTGACTCATTACCATCTGCAGCTTCATCACCTGTAAAGGCTACTTAAATCATATAGAATGTTGCAGTAATTTTTTTTTTTTTTTAACTTCAATGACTGGCAACTCTTAAAACAATTTAAAGCCACCTTAAAGATGAACAAAATAGGTACTATAATAACAATAATAAGAACAATAATAGCAAGAAAAAGAACAACAATAACAATAACAATAACAATAACAACAATAAAACTAAGAATAACACAGATACACATAATCATGTGAAAACTTGGCTTGCGCTTTTATACAAGGTAGAGGATGTGGCTTGTGCTCCTTGTGCGTGGCTGTAAATGTTTTACCTTTCATCTGTTTAAATCTAGTTCTAAATACTCTAGTTTTCCTTTCCTTCTTTTCTCAAGATTTAACACACAGATCACAGGGATATCATGTACATGTGGGCCCCTAACCTTCCATTGATTCTTAACTAATATTTTTTTGTGTTTGCCCATGTATTTGTTGCTGCGATATTGTGTATAGTTTGTCCACAAGTTCAATCTAGCCAGAAAAAATGTTGCAATGCTAATGTTTCCCTTTCTCCTTTTAATTTGTGAAAATGAAATGACCTAATTATCACTTATCACCATTGATTATAAATTAGAAGTTGGGCAAGGAGCTCTAATACATCAACATTCTTAGCTTATGAATGATAGGGTCCTAACAAGATTCGATATGCCTTGTAAATAGAGTGACATTAAGTAGCTAAAAAGCAGAAGGCCAAATAAAAGTGCCCAAAAGAGACAAAGGCCTATGTAATAATAAGTACACTAGCTAGATTAAGACTTTGAAATATAGGTTTACCAGAAGGTGACTCTTCAATCATAGCCACTGCTTCCTCGTCTTGATTCTCACAGCCCTCGCAGTCATCCATGTCAGGCTGATTGCAGCTTAAAATTTGCTCCTCTGCACCAACAGAGAGATCTGCACCTAAAAGTACACACTAAAACATTAATCAGCATCAACAAGATCAGGAACATGATAATACTAAAACTAAAAGACACGTTCAATTGATAAAGAAAGGCATAAGTAGAAAAGGGGAATAAACATCGAACTAATAGTGTTGCGAGAAAAGGAAAGAATTAAAAAATCAATCACAAACTACCAGAATTAAGGTGACTGAGACATATATAAGGCGCGCCACAGAATTTAAAAATCATCTGGCATATAAAATAAGAGCTTTGTCTTCTAGTTTCAATTACTAATTTTAACTCTGCAATTCCTCCTCATCCCCTCTGTGACTTACAAATATTGGCATGGTACATATAAAATAGAGACAGAAGAAAAGTAACATTGATGGCTTTTATAGCCTGTATACAAAGGGTAAAGCCTTATCTTCCACTAAAAATATTGTGAAATCACAGCCATATGCAGTTCACAGCAGTGATTGTATGTGCAACTTCAATGCAATTCCTTCAAACTTCCTCCTAGAATTAAAATGTTTGACAAATGAGCTGCCATCCAAGTTCATCATCAATCTGGAATCCTAGAGGTTAACTATTCAAAAAATGAAGAAGGAAAATTATTCACCATGCCTATGTCCTGGTTGCAATCCCCAAAACAAAAGAAAAAGAAAATGACCATAAGGGGGCTCTTTGTTGGCTTCATAAGACACAAGCACAATGACACATAATGGTCATAAATGACAAGATAAAACCACAAATAGCCTGCAACTTTGCCTCCGCAAGAGGCAGAAATGCCAACCCACATCTTGGCCGACTTAATTCAGTTCATGAATGGCGGAGCAACAAATAAATTTTTTTTTTTTTTCTAATTAGCAGCCAAGCAGAGTTGTGTGTAAAGCCAAAAGGGCCTTTAGATTGTAAAACTTAAGGTCTTCAGATACTTGTTTTTTCTATGAAAACAAAAGCAACAATTACATCAATTCAATCCGACCCATTCTTTCACCTTTTCACAGTCATTAATGCAGACCCAAAAATCAAACAGATGAAAGAAATTCCTTTCTATTCTTAGAACTTGCACGGCAGCAAAGAGAAACTTGAAGATGAAGCGACCTCCAGCCATTTGCTTCATTTTCTTTTCATTCCTTAATTTTCTTAGCATCCAAGCAGAGACCAAGAAACCGCCAAACAAAATCAAACTTAAAATAATTGTTTTTTAAAGAACATCATTGTTCACTGTCAAACTCGAATTTCTCGGAAACCAAATATATCATCAGCAAGCTTTATTAAAAGAAAAAGTCTGAGAAAGAAAGACAAACCAGTATCCTTCTTGACATCTTCTTTCCTCCGCTTGCAGTGCCGAGCCCAATCGGCAATACTGATGTACCCGTCGCCGTCGGGCCGATCATCAAGCGATCCACCCATGATCTCAATCTGGAGAAGCCGGTCCGAGAAATTACTATTGTTGAAGGCGAACCCAAAATCTCCATCGGAGACCGGAGCCGCGCGCAAATAATCCGATTCCATCTCCGTTCTCACGTCAAATAGATCAGCGTTGGAACTTTTCATCGAGAACTCTCAATCCAAACAACAAAAGAGTAAACATAAAATAAATGAAAAAACCAAAGGAAATAATAAATTGGAGAAGAGAAAAAGAGAAAGCGGAACCCTAATCCCCAAAACAAAGTGGTGACCCCGCGCGCTACGTAACGAGAGAGAGAGAGAGAGAGAGCAATTAAATATCTATGATTATTATTATTATTATTATTAGTGTATTAATTAATCAATTAATTAATCAGGGGAGTAATCGTAACGTAACCGACGGGGCTGATTTTTGTTATAAAGAGATTACGGAAGTCAGTTGCGGTGTCGTTCCCTGTTTTCATTTTCCTTCTTCTTGTACTCACGGAATTGGTTTTTTCGTTATTCACATTTTCTTTTTTTTTTTTTTTTTTACCATTCATTTTGTCTTGTTTCTGTTTTAAATTCAACAATAATGAGGTTTTTCTTCAGCCAAAAATAAAAATCACAACGACGTTACCAGAAAACACCTGACTTCGTCATTTTATATATATATTTGTCTATTTTTAATTTAGTGAACGAAAATATTAAAGAGCCAATTACATACCATGTTTAGTTTCATATAGGATATTAAGAGAGGTTAGGGAGAAATCCCAAGAGTATGGCGAGAATGTGAACCATATGAAGGAAACCATATAAAACATATTACACTGAGACTTAAAAGGTAAACGAAACCATTTCCCCTCAAGACTTACAACACTGAGACGCAAGTTAAAAGAGTTATTGATTAACTAATATGAAGGAAAGCATCCCCAATTTATTTGGGTGAATGAATTATTTATGTAGATCTATTTATTATAAGATATTATTCTTAAGCAAAATTGTTAGAAATTGCACTTAAATGTTGAATAAAATAGAAAGATTAATAAGTTGGTTACTTAAGGGGAAAGAAAAATAATGTAATACCTACAAAGGTGGTACGGTAAACCAAATTCTATATTAAGTATGACAATTTTAAAAATGAAAGGGCAAAGTGTGTGAAAATTTTAAGTTTGTACATATCTCTTTGCCAATAATAAGTATCAAAGAGAAATTAAAAAAGGAGTTGTGTAAAAAAAGTGAATAAACTTTTCGTTAGAGTAATTATTTTTTATAAACAAAAGCCATAATTAGTGTATAAATGGTTAGTAATAAGATTACTAGTGACAAATAGCATTTGAGTAAAAAGATAACGAAACATGACTAGAACAATGAATAAAACTTACACATTAATGAGATAGCAAAGATAATAGGAATGAAATGTTTATATTGAGAATATAATTGTAACTAAAGATAGAAAGGGTAATGGAAATTAAGGATAGATTTTGTAAAATTTGTGAGTAAAGGAAAATAGTAATTAGTGATATTAGTGTAAATGTTTTAGTTTAATAAAATTAACAAGAAAGGATAATATATTTCAAAGTGTATGTTATTAAATTATGTATGTGTAGACAATTATAAAGTAACTTATAAATATATTGCTTAGTGATTATATTTGTCTTGTAAAATGTATATAAAGTTTATATTATTGAACAAAGGGTTAAGCATCAAAGAATTATCATGGTAAGTATTTATAAGATTTAATTTGTAATAATAAACTAGTACAATTGGCTTGAATAGGCTAAGGTAATGGTTTTATTAAACATATAGTTGCAACAAATGGTAGAGAGTGTATTGATAAATTAAGGTAGACTTTGTAGCATTGTGAGTAACTAGTAATAATAATCAATAAAGTTGGTGCTTAAGTAAAATTTAATAGAAAAAATGAAATATGTAGGATAGTGTATCAAATTAAATTTTGTATATGTGCATGATTATAAAGTAGTTTATAAGATTTTTGAATATTAATTTCTGTTATGAAATGAACTAAATATGATGAAATCTTTTGGTAGTTAATGTAGACATTTAATGGAATAAAAAGATAGGTTAATCATTAAAGGAATTGAAAATGACATGATAAGCCTTAGACAAATGGAGTTGTGATAATGGTGTCTTAATCTTGGAAGAGAATGATAAGACAACTTAATATAACATAGAAGTGCTAGTAGTGGGCATGAAATTTATAAATATTGATGAGACATTAAATTTTTACAAGAAATATACATGAGTATTTGGGTTTAGAATAACAAAAAGAGGAATAAGAAAAGATCATGTAATTAGGGAGCTTAAGTATCACACAATAATATACATTAAAGGTCAAAAAAGCATTAATTTACTAAAATAAGGGGGTATGATGAGAACCGTTTCAGGTTTCACACTGAGAGGGAGGGTGAATCAGTGTGAGCTATTCTCTTTTTACAAATCGATCCAAATTTAATCTTTATAATTTGTTAGAGTCAATAATCCAATTTTTATTTTTCTTCTTTATGTAAGCATAATCATACAAATATAAATTAATGCGTAAGCACCCAAGCACACACAATAATTTTTACGTGGTTCACCCACAATGTGTAAACTATGTCCACGGTGTGATAGAATCACTCCTAAATCACATAATCCACTCTTGTTATCAAGGGATATAATTTGGTTGTGGAAGGATCACTCTTTAACCACTTGTGGAAGGATCACTCCTTAATCACTTACAATGATCTCTCGATTACTCTAAGGGTATCTCACCTTTATTTAGCCAATTTATCAAGAGTTTATAATGAAACCTTTCCTAAAGAACAATTACTTAATGTGTACAAACTGTTAGAGCATAATATGGATCTTCTCCTTCCTTTATTGTTGGTGTTGTCTCACCTGCTGTCAGTGCTGCACATGATGCTAATGCTGTTCATACATGTTATTGTTGCTGTCCATATACGCTACTAATGATATCTGCATACATTGCTGTACGCACTACTAATGTTATCCGTACGCGTTGCTAATGTTGTTCGCACACGTTGCCCCTATAATTCGTGTTCGTTGCTCCAATTGTCCACATGTGGTGCCACTACTGTTTGTGCATACTGTTAATACTATCCACACACACTGCTAATATTATCTGTGTACATTGCTAATGCTGTTTTCACACGCTGCCACTGTTGTTCGTGTGTGCTGCTCCTATTGTTCGCGCATGATGTTGTTGCTATTTATGCTCACTGCTAATGCTATCTGCACGCACTGCGGCTACTTACCATACACGCTGTTCTTGTTGTTTGTGTGTGCTGCTCTTATTATTTGTGCACACTACTGCTTCTGTCCGCACGTGTTACTGTTGTCCATACGCGCTGTAGTTACTGGCTACACGTATTGTTCTTGTTATCCGAGTGCGCTGCTACTGTCTACTTACGCTGTTACTGCTATCTGTCTACGATGTTGCTACATTTTATGCCAATCTTTAACTAAAACTTTCCCTTCTCTTCTCCTACAATATTTCATTCATTCCTACTAAGCAATGACTCCTCTTTTTAGTCAGCAAGTTACTAATCTAACTTTTTGTTGCTTAAGTATCTTCATGTAATTAAAGAATCTTTCTACTTTGGCTAATCAATCCATAAAACCTTCAATATTAAATTCACCATTAAAAATGAGGATATCTACCTTTAGCCAAAATTCATTTAGTATTATCAGGGTTATCGTTATTCATACCTAACATAATTTTGATATTTATCAAAATCATTGTCCTTATTATCAGAACTTATTACATAAATCTAAGGCCTATACAGATTTTTTTTTCATTAAAATCCATCGCATAGGTTTAACACCTATGTGAATTGGTAAGGATTAGTCAAGTAAGAGGCTAATCATGAGTAAAATCTTTGACCTAATTCCTTTCATCTCTTTGATTCCTATTAACACCTCCCACCAAAAGAGCCTCAAATCAATTATTAACTGCCTTTTAGTCACGAATAGTTGTCCAAATGGCCAATATCCCTTAATATTTATTAATAAGATAGTTACTATTCCCTTCCTTTCATGTTATCATTAGAATAATTGAGACTTGCTCTAATACTACTTGATTCAACATCTAGTGGAAATAAGGCTAATTCTTCGATTAAGTTTAAGAAAATAATATTTTTCAAAAAGAAAGATAAAGGCAAAACCAATATTAGCCTTTTTAAAGAAAATAATATTTCTCAACGTCATAAAAAAGGCTACCAAGAGTCTCTAAAACACTACAAACCTTCTCAAAGAGGACTACCAAAAGTTTTTATATAACAAAAATAAAGTTTTTAAAATTTTCAAACAATAAAGATAAAGTCTGTTGTTTCTACAACTTTGTATGAGTTGTAATTGTTGTCAACTAGATTTAAGTGTGCAAGTAATTTGACATGGAGGGGCAAGAAAGTAAAGCCACATGAAGGGGCAAGAGAGTAATTAAGAGAGTAATTTGAAGCTACATGGAGGAGCAAGGAAGTAAAACCACACACAACCCTACACTATCAGTAGAAAAGAGAGAAAATAAAAAACGACTAGACATGAGTATATGGCAAAGAAAAGGGTGAAAAAAAAAAACAGACTGTCGGCAGAAAAGAGAGAGAAAACTAGAGATGGCTGAAGAAGAGAGTGGACAGAAAAGGAACGCACGATGAAACACTAGAACTCTCAGTAAAGAGGTGAACGACCAAATAGAGTGGATGACAAGGAGAGAAAACACGGCTGGACGGTGAGAGAGAAAACCCGTGAGAGATGTACAACCACTGGGAGAGAAATGGACGACACGACAAGGAGAAAACTGTGTGACGGTAGGAGAGAGAAACCCGTGAGAAACGCACAACCACCAGTAAGAGAAAGGACGAGTCGATGGCAAAACAAAGTGGATGAAAAATAAGGACGACAACAAAACAGAGTGGACGGAAAAACAGGGTGGACAGCAAAATAAGGGTGAACAACGGCAAGACAGAGGACACCACCAGTTGGAGGAGAGCAAATTTGGTATCTGTGAGGCTTGAGAACAGCGAAGCGGGTGCAGATCTGAAGCGTGAAACCAGAATGTGCATCGACGTGAGACCAGAACGTGCGTCGGCGTGAGACCAAAACGTGTGACGGTGTGAGACCAGGACGTGAAACGGTAGACCAAAAGTATGAGTGCAAGCCGTGAAGCCGTGAGACAGTGAAAGCAGGAGTTGTGTGAAACAACCTAGAGAAGGAATTCAGTTAAGCATTGGAAAGAACTCAATGTATTTTCAGATTCCTTCAAGAGAGGTTAGAGAGTGTTGTGGTGGACTTCTAAGTGGCAGTAAAGCAGCCTATTCAATTCAACAGAGGCAAGACAAGTTAGAAGAAGGGTAGACACAGTAAGTGACACTCTTCGTATTGTATTTGCTTTGTATTTACAATAGTGAAAGAAACAGAGGATTAAGACATCCATTGTAACTACATTGTGAACATCGAGAGTACCACACTAGTATTCTTAAGTATAGTGGATTGTCTTGGTAGAGGAAGAGTCCCTACCACCGTGGACGTACGTCACATTGATGGAACCACATAAATCTATTGTGTCCTTACTTTGATTTACATTTTGTGTTTTGAATTGAGTTGTGAACGTAGCTAAACTATCATCGAACCCATAACCTAAAGAAGACCTAATCAAGAACATCCGATCTGTCTAGTAGGCAAGGTGTCTGAAAGGTGACTTTGGGAACTATTGTGATTAGTAGGTAACAATAGATCTATCTTAGTCGAATCTGAGAAAGAGTTCGCTTTTGAGAAAAGTTTGAAGTTGTTCACATACCTACGTATTGACAAAAGTTAGAGTATTAAATAAGTAGAATACTTTGGCTTAAATTATCAGAGTGTGTTTTAAAGGGTGTGATACTGATTCACCCTTCCTCTCAGTATCACAAACTAGTAGATCTTAGGGTGAAGTCACAAACTTCAAAGTCATTTCTCTTTTTTTTTTAAGAGAAGAGATAAGTGATATCAACTTGAACTTAGATTAATATCAAATTTAGGTTTTCACCTAAAGTTGAATGAGTTGCTTCTTTTTTGTATCCAAACTTAAAATCAAGTTTATTATTGATTTAAGTTCTTCCCAAACTTAAGTCCTTTACTTTAAATAACATGCCTAAGCAACTATAACATTAGTACTAAAAATTGACTAGTTAGACATATTAAGAGCCTATAAAATCTCTAATCCAAAGTAAGTTGTTCTCACTTTACTATAGGGCCAAACAATATAAGGGAAACTATATCTCTTTTTTAAACACACAAATTTGAAAATCAAAGTTTTAATATCATAAAGCACTTTTAACCTTAATTTTTCTTTATTTTATTATTCCTTATATTAAGTCTAAGATGTAATTAAACCTTTGGTAGGACTATATGATGATTTTAGGCTTATGCTTTCTTCCTTGTCTTTCTTGTAAGTTAGGCTTTGGCCTTGATAAGATGAGTCCTCTTTCGAGATAATAAACTTGCTTGGCAATGGACTTAATTAGTATATGGATAATTCCCTTCTAAGGTTAATAGATTTTAGGCTTTATTAATGATAGTGTGGGTTGCCTTAATGTCTTTAGGATCGTGGGCCTCCCTTGTGTTCCTAAACTATGAGTCTCTTGATGCATTTGGTTCATAGGCCACTTTATGTTGTATTTTTACCCTTTTGATATATTTTAGTGCCTTTTGATTAAGTAATGTGATACTACTTTAACTAACCATAAGCCAAAAAAGGAAGAGTTTGTTAAAGGATTTGAGATGTTCACAAACTTAGACTTATAAGGAACCTTAAAAAGTTATCTTTTCGATCTAGGCCAGAGCATAGCAACTAATGACACTTGTATGGTTACCATATTAATAGTTTAGGAGTTTAAAGACAAATATGACTCTCTTTTAGATTAAGATATATATTTTGTAACTTTAAATTGTAAAATTGTAAATTGTAAATTAGACATTATTTTTTTCCTTTTATTTTTTATTTCATTGATTTTACACTTGTATGGTTACCTTATTAATAGTTTAGGAGTTTAAAGACAAATATGACTCTCCTTTAGATTAAGATATATATTTTGTAACTTTAAATTGTAAAATTGTAAATTGTAAATTAGACGTTATTTTTTTCCTTTTATTTTTTATTTCATTGATTTTTTTCTTTCCTTTTATTTTTTTTTTCATTCAAAAATTACAATTATAGTCTAACTTGTGTCTCGTGTGTGTGTGTGATAAAGATTTATCACAAAATTCCTTTGATAATGTCGAACAAAATAGAGAAATAACATAAGTAACATCAAATAAATTGAAAATTTGGAAATAAAAATTGACAACGGATTTTTAAAACTAAATGGAATTAATCTAATTCGATTGGTTTGGTTCTTTTTTTATTTTCTAGTTTATTTTTCACATCTCTAATTTATAGACCATTAAATTCATTTAACATATGAACCTACTTTTTGAATTTGTAAATAATGATTCTTAAATTGCATTGTCAGTTATAAGAATAGTTAGTAGTTACCAAAGAAAATTCATAACTAAAAAGTTTTAGATATGTAAAATGATTGACTAGGAAAAAGATATTTATAAAGTTAGAAGTCAATGTGAATATTCATAAATGAAAATTTTTGAATAAGTAAAATGATTCTAGACTGGGGATATTTACAAAATTTTATTGGAGTAAAAAATATATTTGAAGAACTAATTCGTTATTTCCTTTAAATTTTATATTTTTCCTTCCAATCATATGTCTTTTATTTAAATACATGGTGAATATTTCTTCATATTAGTTGTGTACATTTTTTTTTTTTGGTTTATCAATGCTTTTCCCTTAAAAAAAATAAAATATTAAGGGTCTATTAGAATATTTTGTCTTTTCATTTTTTTCAATATATTTTAAATTAAGAAAACAATTTTAAAAATGAGGAGCAAGTATTTTATTAATAAAATAATATAATTTTTAAAATTTATTTTTTTTGTTAACTCACATTTTATTTTATTATAATAATATATCTACTATTTATTATTATTATTATTATTTTACTAACATATAACAAATATTCATTACTGAATTTTTCTCACATTAGGAAACGTTGTCCCTGGTAGGTAGGTTGGCTAAAAATCACAAGCAAGACAGAGCAAATGAACACGTGAACCAATCAGTGGAAACAACAATTAAAACCAAGAAGCTTCGAAACACGAAAAGATGGAAAGAAAACCAAGCACAACGAATAGAAGAAGCCCTAAGTGTGAGTGACGAAAAAATGAAAGAGGAAGTTGTGTAAGGAAGAGATGGGAATATAAAGCAATGTGAGGGATCAATATTTGTGTTATGTGAGAAGAGGGAGAGAGGAAACGTTGAATTCTTACAATCCTTGTGAAGGTAAGTAAGCCTTATGGTAGAACCTAATGTAATATGCAACCTGGTTGGCCAATTTCATTACTGGAAGATGTCTCCAAGTAGATTTGGGTTAGGCTTTGGCATCAGTATCAAAGAGAGCTAAGGTGATAATTTCTTTTATATGAGCAAATACTATAAAACATAGAATAGATATAGATTTTGCAATTGCAACATTGTGGAAAGAACCCTCTGGTTTTTCAATTTTTGTAATTTAATTTTTGGCCTTAATTGATTTGAGTTTCTCTGTTTTTTTTTTTTGTTTTTTGGGTTGCATGTATGCCATGTCACACTTAAAAATTAATTTTTAATAATTAAAACATAATTTCACACAGGTACCCTTGCCTTGGGTTGAATTTATGCTAAGAACAAAGGTACCTATAGATGGATTATGAAATCTTTATGCTATTTATTCCACTTTGTTGAGCCTATCTTTGATGGCTAATGTTAGATTTGTTGTCAACAGCATTTCATTTTTTGTCCTTGTTAACTTGATGTTATAAGTGCCTTTGAGATATGTTTGCTACATTTACAAAGTGTTGGCAGCTAATTTATTCAAGGATTAAGGAAGACGATGTATGAAATTCCCGACTTCTCCCTAGGATCTACTAGTTTGTGATACTGAGAGGGGGGTGAATCAGTATCACCACAATTCGCAATGTGAACAACTTCAACCTCTTCTTAACAGCAAACTCTTTTTCAAACTCGACTAAGGTAAATCTATTGCTACCTACTAATCACAATAGTCCCCAAAGTCACCTTTCAGACACCTTGCCTAATCGACAATACGGATGTTCTTGTTTAGGTTTTCGTTAGATTATGGGTTGGCTGATACTTTAGCTGCGTTCACAACTCAATTCAAAACACAGAACATAAAGCAAATTAAGGACACACGAGATTTACGTGGTTCCGTCAATGTGACGTACATCCACGATGGTAGGGACTCTCCCTCTACCGAGACTATCCACTATACTTGTGAATACAGGTTACAATGGATGTCTTTAATTCTCTGCTCCTTTCAATATTGCAATTATTAAACAAGTACAATACAAAGAGTGTCACTTACTATGTCTACCCTTCTTCTAGCTTGTCTTGCCTCTGTTGAATTGAAAGCTGCTCCACTGCCACTTAAAAGTTCACCGCAACGCTCTCTAACCTCTCTTGAAGAAGTATGGAAATACGTTAAGTTCTTTCAATGCTTTGCCGAAGTTCTTCTTTACATTGTATCACACAATTCTTGCTTTCACCGTTTTACAGTCTCACCTGTCTCCTTGTCTCACGATCTCACTGTCTCACGGCTCGCCTGTCCGTTTCTCTCTCTCTTGCTGTCCAACGGATTTCTCTCTCTTAGCATTGGATTTTTCTCTCTTACAACCGGATTTCTCTCTCTTACCGTCCAGCTCCTTTTCTCTCTCTCAGACCTTTGTTCTCCATTCAGCCCCCTTATTCTGTTGACGATCTCCAATCTGGCCGTATATGATTTATCTCCTTCTTTTCTCTCTCTTCCTTTGTTATGTTGTCGGCTCACTTGGTTGGCCGAGTCGGTTTTCTTTCTCTCCTTCCCGTCGACTCCTCTGTTCTAGCCGTTGGGTTTCTTTTTCTCTCCTTCTCGTCGACTCCTCTGGTTTGGCAGTCGAGTTTCTCTCTCTCCTTCCCGTCGATCTGCTTCGATTTGCTCAATTTTCGACCTGCCTCTGTTCTTCCGACAACGACTTCTCTATCTTCTTTGGGTGTATTTTGGGCGAATTGGTGGTGTCTAGTTTTCTCCCCTTTTTGGTCCTTTTTTCTCCTTCGCCCGACGACGGCTCTGATTTGGTCGTATATATATTTTTCTCTTTTTCTCTCCTTCATCCGACGAATTTGTTTTCTCTTTCTTCTTCTTTTTTTCTTCGTCCATCGGCCACTTCTCTTTGGTCGTGTTGGATTTTCTCTCCTATCTTCGACGACGGCTATTTTTCGTTCAACCCGGTCGTTAACCGTCTCCTCTTTCTCTCTCTTGACGATTATACTATTCACAATGGCTACTGTTCACTTGATGGCTGCACTGTTCACTCGACGACTACTCTTTTCTTTTGTAGGTGGTGTTTTTCTGTAGGATTTGCAACAATTTCAACTCCCCTTAAATATGCACTCCCCCTTTCTTAACAGCTCCTCTGCACTATTGCTTCTTTCCCCCTTTACCAACCAATTACAAATATGAAAAACTCACAAAGTAAAGATGGAGGATTCACTTGAACTTCAGGCTTGAGGAGACGTGCACAGATAGACTCAATCTGTGCTTCTCAAACAACTCTATGGACAGAGATTTAGTTAGATCTTGTGTAGCCTCTTCAACAAATTTAAGTTCAACTTGTGAGAGTAAAGCAGTAGCTCCCACAATTCTTCTTCTTATTGTAACTCCTGCTGATGGGTTACCTATGATCTGATTTTCTTAATAAGCACTAGTTTACATTTTCTTTGGCTTTCTTTCTTGCACTATCTTAGTTGCAAGAGAATCTCTTTCTTCATCAATCACATACAAATTTCTAGCTGTTCTCTTCCCAGTTGCAATAGTATTGCCTTCTTTACTCTTTACCTGGCAACCTGTTTTTGTAAATATCACTTTATAGTCTTCATTGAATAGTTGGCTGACAAATGCCAGATTATATCTAAGTCCTTCAACATGCAGAACATCTTTCAGCTTTCCTTTTCCAATATTTACTGACCTTTGACCACTGATGTTGAGTGAATCATCATTGCCAAACTTGACTCTACCTTCTCTTGACTTTTTTAGCTTTGACAATTTACTGTTGTTTCTCGTTATGTGTGAAGTGCATTCATTATCAAGGATCCACTGCTTATCCTTGTAATCAGCCTTCAGTGCAATTTCAACTATATTAGCCACCTCCCTTTTTGCTTTATATTCCTTCTTTTGAACTGGCTGGAAGATAGCTTTCTCCTTTTTCTCAGCTTTGACTGCACCGCTTGTTTTCACTGTGCCATTGAGTGCCTTCTCTTGCTTAGGGAGAAGTGTCATGCATCTCTCGGTATTATGGCCATCCTGCTCGCACCTTTCACACTATTCCAAGTATGCCAATATAGCAAACTTGTTCTTTGAAACCATTGGTTTCGACTTCCACCAACACTTCTTGTCAATGTGTCCTTGCCTTTTACAGTATGTGCAAGAACTCACGACAGGTGTTCTCCTCTGAATTTTGTATTGTCTCCCCCTGTATGCAACATCTTATCTTCTCAAGTTAGAGACATATACTGGCCTTTTCCACCAGCAACTACTCGCCTTATGACCCCAAACTCCATAATAAAGGCAATGACCTTGAAACTTTTTCTTCTTGGGTCTGATCACAACTTGTCTTCTTCTGTTTATCACTTGCTGTGTAGGCAAAGTAGTTGGTTTTTTTGCTTGTGTGACTTTCATTTCAGTCACCTTCTCCTTCTTCTGTTCAGCCATAGCCCTCTGCTGGCTGACTTTCTTTTCTTTCTGAGATGTAGCAGCTATGGGCTGTTTCTCTTTAACCACATACATCATTTTTGGCCTTAGCTTTGGTTTGATAACTGCCTTCTCTTCTTCAGTTATCTTCACTTGAGTCACAGCCTTCTATTTCAACTTCTGTGGCAAAGTCTCATTCTTCTTTTCTTTTGCAAAACTTGTTTCTCCTACCACTTCAAACTTCTGTAAGTTCTCCTCACTCTTTTTGAGTTGTTGTTGAAGTCTCAGCAACTCTATCTCCATTTCTTCAATTGTTGAAGTCCTTGAGCCAAGCTTTATTGTAAAGTCTTCATATATTTTGATCTGTTCTTCAAATCTTCTCTTCAAGTCAATATGTTCAGCCCTTATTTCATCCTTTTGACTTTTAGCTTCTTCAAACTTTGCTTCAACTTGTTTTATATGAGCCTCCAACCTTTTTATGGTTCTGCCCCTTCTGATTATCTCTTTTGAAGCTGCTTCCAGCTCAACTTCAAGATCTGGCTCTTCTTCATCAACCTCCTCTTCCTCTTCAGAGGTTGAGCTACCACCTTGTGCTGATGCCATAAAGACATGCTCATCTGATGAGTCGTCATCTTCATCATCAAGTTTCACTTTGCACTGAGAAGAAAAGTGTCCAGTCTGCCCACAATGATAACATCTCAAGGATAACTGTCCTTTTCCCTTCTTAAACCCATTTTTGAATTTCCTTATTAAGTAAGCCAATACTTCACCTTCACTTTCTTCCTCCTCCTCCTCCTCCTCATCATCATCATCATCCTTACTGGATGATTCTTCCTCTTCTTTTATCTTCAAGTGCTTCATAGCTTTGAAAGCTGCCTCCTATGATACCTTTGTTGTTGCAAAGCTTTCAGCTGACTTTATCCTTATCTCATATGTAATGAGATTGCACTGGAGATCATGCAAAGACATAGAATTGAGATCTCTACTCTCCTCTATGGCTGCTACCTTTGAGGCAAACCTCTCAAGCAGAATTCTCAGAATTTTCTTCACAATCGATGAGTCCTTCTTGTTCTTCTCATGACTTCTAAGGTCGTTTACAGCATCAATAACCCTGGTGAAGAACTCTTGGACTGTCTCATTTTTCTGCATTCTGAGAGATTCATATCTCTTCTTGAACACTTGAAGCTTAGCCTCATTCATTCTACCATCACCTTCATAGACTTTCTGCAATCTGTCCCATATCTCCTTGGCAGATTTGCAGTCTATAACTTTAGCATACTCAGCATTTGTCAATGCTGAAATGATGACATTTAAGGCCTTCCCATTTATCTCAAACTGCCTTAACTCCTCTGGGGTTAGGTTTTTACTTTCTTCCAGAGCCATAAAACCCTCCTATACGCATTTCACCATGTTCATGCCCATGGTTGCAAATACCACTTGCATTCTTGCTCTCCACATATGGTAGTTGGTTCCGTTAAAGATTAGAACCTTCTTGCTGTAAGTGGTACTAGTGCTGGTTCCAGCTTCCATTTCTCAGTATGCTAAATAAGTCAAACTTATAGATCCCTTCAAACTAGTACACCAAGCTGTTAAGCTTCAAACTGATGAACTAGTGCTTTGATACCAATTGAAGTTCTCGACTTCTCCCTAAGATCTACTAGTTTGTGATACTGATAGGGGGGGTGAATCAGTATCACCACAATTTGCAATTCGCAGGTAAGTGAACAACTTCAACCTCTTCTTAAAAGCGAACTCTTTCTCAGACTCGACTAAGGTAGATCTACGTGGTTCCGTCAACGTGATGTACATCCACAGTGGTAGGGACTCTCCCTCTACTGAGACTATCCACTATACTTGTGAATACAGGTTACAATGGATGTCTTTAATTCTCTGCTCCTTTCAATATTGCAATTACTAAGCAAGTACAATACAAAGAGTGTCACTTATTGTGTATACCCTTCTTCTAGCTTGTCTTGCCTCTGTTGAATTGAAAGGCTGGTTCACTGCCGCTGAAAAGTTCACCGCAACGCTCTCTAACCTCTCTTAAAGAAGTTTGGAAATACGTTAAGTTCTTTCAATGCTTCGCCGAAGTTCTTCTCTATGTTGTATCACACAACTCCTGCTTTCATCGTCTTACGGTCTCACCTGTCTCCTTGTCTCACGATCTCACTGTCTCACGGCTCACCTGTCCATTTCTCTCTCTCTTGCTGTCCAGCCGAATTTCTCTCTCTTATCGTCCAGCTCCTTTTCTCTCTTTCAGACCTTTGTTCTCTGTTTAGCCTCCTTATTTTGTCGTCACTCTTCTTCCTACCAATGGTCTTCGATCTGGCCATGTATGATTTTTCTCCTTATTTTCTCTCTCTTCCTCTGTTCTGCTGTTGGCTCATTTGGTTGTCCGAGTCGGTTTTCTTTCTCTCCTTCCCGTCAACTCTTCTGTTCTGGCAGTCGGGTTTCTCTCTCTCCTTCCCATCGATTTGCTCCGATTTGCTCAATTTCTGACCTGCCTCTGTTCTTCCGACAACGGCTTCTCTATCTTCTTTGGGTGTATTTTGGGCGTATCGGTGGTGTCCGGTTTTCTCCCTTTTTTGGTCCTCTTTTCTCCTTCGCTCGACGACGGTTCCGATTTGGCTGTATATATATTTCTCTCTTTTTCTCTCCTTCGTCCGACGAATTCGTTTTCTCTCTCTTCTTCTTTTTTTCTTTGTCCGTCGGCCACTTCTCTTTGGCCGTGTCGGATTTTCTCCCCTATCTCCGATGATGGCTGTTCTTTGTTCAGCCCGGTCGTTGACCGTCTCCTTTTTCTCTCTCTCGACGGTTATACTGTTCACGACGGCTACTCTTTTCTTTTGCAGGTGGTGTTTTGCCGTGTATTCAATTGTGTTGGCCTTACCCTATTTTTGTCTTCCAAGGTCTTTATATATCTCTTCCATGAAACCCTAATAAGGATTACGTAACAGATTTACGTTCTTGCCCTTACGCGACGGATTTACTTTCTTGCCCTTTCATGCAGATTTACGTTCTTGCCTTTCCATGTGGATTTACCTTGTTACCCTTCCATGTGGGTTTACTTTCTTGCACACTTAAATCTAATTGACAACAATTACAACCTATACAAGGCTATGGGAACAACAGTGTACTCTTATTCCTAAAAAGGAGAATTGATGGAGAGAAGGAGAGAAGCAGTGGGACAAAATAGCCTAGTAATGGTTGACATTGAAGAGAAGCTAATGGTGGAGAAAGTGTTCAAGATAATAGAGGTGCCACCTTGGAACAAGTAGATAACGTTCAGGGTAATAGTGACCAACCTTTTCTTGAGCATAGTGTTTAACTTTATTGTGTGCAAGCTCAATCTCACCACTAACATTATTCCTTCTCTCAACGTGGCCACCAATTTGTTAGGTTTCGTAATGCTTAAGTCTTGGTCCATCTTGTTTCAAAAACTTGACTTATTAAAGCAACCTTTCATTAAGCATGAGAATACCATCATTTAGACATGTGTCGTTAGTTCCTTCGGCATTGCATTTAGCAGTGGCACTGCAAGTCACTTGTTGGGTCTGAGTCCAAGGATAGTTACTTAATTAGAGGAAGGAAACACTCTATCAAATGTGAAAGCTCTCTCTCTTGGATGGATGATGGCATCTCTCATTGTTGTGAGTTTGTTGGTTTGTTCTCTGTTGTACCTTTGTAAAAGCTGATGATTTTGAAGTATAAATTAACATACTTCATAGGAACTACTACTGCTTACCTTATCAATACCTGTCATACCCCGAAAGGAGCCAAGCTAGAACACATGACTTGTTTTAAAAAAGAAGGACACGTGGCAAGAGGGCTATGAGATAGGTGCTAGGTGGAAGTATCTTGAGAGGTCTTTTTATATAGGAATCAATGTTGACCGTTAATGGTAGGGCAATCTTAAATTTAGAGAATCAATGTCGACCATTGATGGTAGGGTAATCATAAATTCAAAGAATCAATACTAACCATTGATGGTAGAGCAATCCTAAATTCAAGGCATATAAATATCCATACAACCACCAAAAGAATATGCAAAGAACAATAGAAAAGAGTATACAAAGAATAACAAAAAAAAGCATCTAGAGAATAGCAAAAAAGAGCATAGAGAGAATAATAGAAAACAACGTGTAGAGAGAACAATAGAAAAGAGCGTAAAGAGAACAAAATAAAAAAGCGTGGAGAACAACAAAAAGAGAGGAAAGAACAATAGAAAGAGAACAAATAACAACAAAAAGAAAGGAGAAGATCTGTTTTCTGCCACAACGGCCTATGCACAAAGAGAGATCTTTCTCAGGGAAATTTTTGTCATAATCTTTTTATTTACTTCCTTGAAAAAGGGTAGGAAACCCTTGGGGTGATCGAGAGATCATTGTAAGTGGTTAAAGAGTGATCCTTCCACAGTGGTCAAAGAGAGCTCTTTCCATTACATCATTTGTATTCCTTGATAGCAAGAGTGGACCGTGTGATCTAGAAGAGATCCAATCACATCGTGGATATAACTCACACATTATAAGTGAACCATGTAAAAATTCTGTGTGGTTTCAGGTGCTCATACTTGCTTGATATTCATACGGTCATTTTCAAATAAAGAAATAAGATAAAAATAGATCATAAATTTTAACAGGTCACAGAAGTTTAATCTAGAAAAATTTATAAAAAGTAATCATCTCACATTGATTCACCCCATCTCTTTCTTAGTGTGAGACCTAAGAAGGTCCTTATCACACTTTTTTTAACATTTTTAAAGGTATAATTACACAAAAATAATCCAACTCAGTTACAAATCGTCATCAAACCATTAATGCCCCGTAATAATGATTAGAGTCTAATCAAAACTAATTATAAAGAGCTGACTAAATAAAACCATCATTAACTCAAATTAATAGAAGTTATAGTACACACACATATTACATTGAGCTCAATAAAAAAAGGAAAAGAAAAGAAAAGTTATTTATCTTAAGTAGTGATAATCTGTTCACCTCTTCCAATAACACTTTCTACATTAATAAAGGTATTGATTAGTTTATTTTGTTGCTTTTTTTATTACTAATTTTTTCACATATCCTTATACACTAAAATTTAAAAAATAATAAGCAAATATCAACGAAAAATAAGTAATTAGTGAAAAAAAAGAGAGGGAAAATACCATTTTTGTCAAAACAATTCATTGGAGAATCATAAAAAAGTTGCTGACAATGGCCACTGGTTAGTGAAAAAGTCATTGACAATAACCACTAGCTATGGAAAAATTTTTCAAAATCACCTATAGAATCCTCATGTGTCAATTTACACACCCCTAAAGGCCAATTGTCAAAATAATGTCAAGAAGCATGCCAACTAGCCAATGATAAATCTTCTGCCATAACATCAGTAACAAATGGTGTTTCCATCTGAAACTAGTACCAATTAGCATGTCATTCGCTAATCTATCCATAGTCTCTACCACGCATTAGATGGACCTCTAGATTAGGCTGATTAGTTACTTGAAGCTATATGCCTCTACCCATTTTAAACCTTATATCTACCCCTTTTGATTACTATCGTAGTGCAACATTGACACCAATGGACCCAAAAAGAAGTGATCTACCTATTGGTACCCTCTGTATGTCAATCAAAGGCCAACAATAAATTGCTAGCAATGGCAACATCCACATTGTTAAGCCACCCAATGTAAAAAACCAAAAAAGAAAAAGAAATCTCTTTGAAGCCAACTCTTAGCCTATTAAGTCATCATTGAGCTCAAAACCAAAAAAAAAAAAATAATAATAATGAAAAACTTTGGAGTTAAGATATTAAAGGAAGAACAAAAGATGAAGTAATGAAACATAAAAAAAATTATAATAAGGATGGGTGTGTCTATAGAAAAGTAGAGAGAGAGAGAGAGAGAAAGGAAAGTGTAAAAAAAAAAAGAGAAAAGAAATGGATGGTTATGGTGAGAGAGAAAGAAGAAGGTGGGTAGTTGTAGTGGGATAAAACCAAAGAAGGAAAGGATAAAAAAAATGGAGTAAGTAGCCACTAAAAAAAAGTGAAATGGATAACTACAAAAAAAAAAAAGGAAAAAATGGAACATAAAGTACTCAATGGCAACATCATTTTGAGTGCCTTAGATAAACCTAAAAAAATAGAAATTAATAAAAGAAATAATAAAATGATAATAAATAAATAATAATAATACTACCTTTTGATAGATGTATTTATTTTATGACATGTTTGAGAGAGACAATAAATAAAAATGATTGGCAAAAAAAGCACAAAAATAAAAACACAAAAACAACAATACTGTTACCATATATGATAGGCATTTGGGTTGGTCATGATCTTTGACAAATATAACTATGCTCTTAAACCTCAGTGGATCTTTATGAAGCAAGCCAAGTCACTCATAGTGTTTTAATTGCATCTAGAATGATTGGTGAGGACTCCAAAATCAAAACATACACAGCTTCAACCTTAAACAAGGCAAACAATGACAAACCATTTGCTCCACATCTATCGAACATCCCACTATCCCAAAAAGCTTGTCATAATAGTCTTTAGCTTCCTTAAACTATATAAGCTCTTATTCAATCTCAGTTAATTCAATCACCTTTGAATGAATAAGTCAACTTCATTTTATTATCTTAATATCTACAATAGCATGAACATATGCATACAAATTATGCATATAGTTATTAATTAAATAATAAAGTCATATCATTCATATGTCATCAAATACCAAATTACGTTACAAAAGAATTTATGTCTTCTCATTTATTCATTATGTTTTCATTTAATATTTAGTATGTGCACCAAATCAAAAGGTGACATCTAAATTAGGATTAATTAATAAAATTGCAAGACTTTTATCATTGTTACTTTTAAGAGCAATGAGATTGAAGTTTCTGACTTCACCTTAGGATCTACTAGTCTATGATACTGAGAGGGGGGGTAAATCAGTATTACACCCCTTAAAAACATTGATAACTTAAGTCAAAGTATTCTACTTTTTTAATACTTTCGCTTTCATCAATACGCAGGTATGTGAACAACTTCAACCTCTTCTTAAAAGTGAACTCTTTCTTAGATTTGACTAAGGTAGATCTATTGTTACCTACTAATCACAATAGTCCCCAAAGTCACTTTTTAGACACCTTGCCTATTAGACAGATTGAATGTTCTTGATTAGGTCTTCTTTAAGTTATGGGTTCAATGATACTTTAGATGCGTTCACAACTCAATTCAAAACACAGAATATAAATCAAAGTGAGGACACAAGAAATTTACATGGTTCCGTCAATATGACGTATGTCCACGATGGTAGGGATTCTTCCTTTACCGAGATAATCCACTATACTTGAGAATACCAGTATGGTACTCCCTATGTTCATAATGTAGTTACAATGGATGTCTTAATCCTCTACTCCTTTCACTATTGCAAATACAAAGCAAGTACAATACAAAGAGTGTCACTTACTGCGTCTACCCTTCTTCTAGCTTGTCTTGCCTCTATTAAATTGAATAGGTTGTTTCACTACCGTTTAGAAGTCCACCACAACACTTTTTAACCTCTCTTGAAGAAATCTGGAAATACGTTGAGTTTTTTCCAATGCTTCACCGAATTCCTTCTTTAGGTTGTTTCACACAACTCCTGCTTTTACCATCTCACGGTTTCACGGCGTTCACTCACGCTTCTGATCTACCGTTTCACGTCTCATGGCCTGCCCCATGCTTCTGATCAATCACACCGTTACATGTTCTGGTCTTACACTGACGCACATTCTGGTCTCACGCCATCACACGTTCTGGTCTGTTGCACTATACTTGAGAATTCCAGTTACAATGGATGCCTTAATCCTATGCTCCTTTCACTATTGCAATTACTAAGCAAGTACAATACAAAGAGTGTCACTTACTGTGTCTACCCTTCTTCTAGCTTATCTTGCCACTGTTGAATTGAAAGGCTGCTCCACTGCCGCTTAGAAGTTCACCGCAATGCTTTCTAACCTCTCTTGAAGAAATCTAGAAATACGTTGCATTCTTTTTGATGCTTCACCGAAGTTCTTCTCTACATTGTCTTACATAACTCCTGCTTTCACTGTCTCACGGTCTCACCCGTCTCCTGGTTCCATAATCTTACAGTCTCACAGCTCGCCTCACGTATGTTTTTGGTTTGCCCTTGTCAGTTTCACACCTCCTTTGGCTGTATCAGATTTTTTTTTTCCCTTTTCTGCCGGTCACTGTTCATCGGACGTCGACCCCTCTATTCTGGTCGTAACTGGTTTTTCTCTCCTTCCCTGTTTGGCTGTCGGGTTTCTCTCTCCTTCCACTGGTGGTGTGTTTTGCTGTGCTCACTTGGTTGGCCGTCGAGTTTCTTTTTCTCTCCTTCTCGTCGACTCCTCTATTCTAGCCGTATACCTCTTTTCTCTCTTCCAACAGCTGTCTCAATTTTTCTCTCTTTCTCTCGTGTTTTGCCGACGGGCTCTCTCTCTTCGTCCAACCGGATCTCTCTCAATGTCCAGCCAGATCTATCTCACTGTCCACTGTGTTTTGTCGTCGACCCGTTTCTCTCTCTTACCGTGTCGTGCTTTCTCTCTCACCATCCAGCCGTGTCGACCTGTTTCTCTCTCTCTTACCGTGTTGTCTGTTTCTTTCTCTCTTACTGTTCAGTCGGATTTCTCTCTCTTACCACTGAATTTCTCTCTCTTACTATCCATACGGATTTCTCTCTTTTTCAGGTGGTGTTTGAAGGTTTCTCTCTCTAGGTTTTGGCCAACTCCACTCGACCTCTGTTCTTCGTTCAACTCCTCTTTGACCGTCTTCGATTTTTCTCTTTTGCAACCCTGCTAGTGTGTCGCCGTGTTATCTCCTTGCTTGGACACCTCTTCTCTTTGGACGGTTTCCTTCTCCTCTTGCCGTGTAACCTCTCTTGTGTTTTGCTGTGTATTCAATTGTGTTGGCCTTACCCTAGTTTTGTCTTCCAAGGTCTTTATATACTCTCTTCCACGAAACCCTAATAGGGCTTATGTAGCAGATTTACGTTCTTGCCCTTACACAGCGAATTTACTTTCTTGCCCTTCCATGTGGCTTTACTTTCTTGTACACTTAAACCTAGTTGACAACAATTACAACCCATACAAGGCTATGGGAACCACAATCTCCCCCTTTGTAATTGTTGGCAACACTCATAACAAAAGCCACTATGCAGCAGTTTCAACTCCCCCTAAATGTGCACTCCCCCTTTCTTAGCAGCTCCCCCTGCACTATTGCTTCTCTCCCCCTTGGCCAACCAATTGCAAATCTGAAAAACTCACAAAATAGAGATGGAGGATTCACCTGAACTTCAGGCTTGAGGAGGCATTTGCACAGATAGACTCAATCTGTGCTTTTCAAACAGCTCTGTGGACAGAGATTTAGTTAAATCTTATGTAGCCTCTTTAACAGATTTAGGTTCAACTTATGAGAGTAAAGCAGTAGCTCCCACAATTCTTCTTCTTGTTGTAACTCCTGCTAATGAGTCACCTATGATCTGATTTTCTTGATGAGTACTAGTCGACGTTTTCTTTGGCTTTCTTTCTTGCACAGTCTTAGTTGCAAGAGGATCTCTTTCATCATCTTTAGACTCACTCTTCTCCAAGTCTAAACTTACTTCTTGTTCCTTTTCTTCTGGTTGGTCTGATTCTTCATCTACATTGAAGTCATCTTCTTCATTGTCCTCAGCTTCTCCATTCTGCATTGTTTTCCAGTTCTCATATAATCTCACATCACTAGATGTGATCACTTTTCCCAGCTTATGCAGGAAAACTCTGTAACCTTTTGTCTTTGCTGAGTATCCCACAAAGATGCCTTCATCAGACCTAACATTGAATTTTCCCAAGTTTTGCTCCTTGTTCTTTACAAAACATGGGCTGCCAAAGATTCTGAGATACTTGACTGTTGTCTTTTTCCCACTCCATAGCTCATATGGAGTTTTATCAGTATTAGGCCTTAGTAAAACTCTGTTCAGTAAGTGTACTACTGTAAATGTTGCTTCTATCCAAAATCTTGTGTGAAGCTTGGATTCCAGCAGTAGAGTTCTTGCCATTTCAACCACAGCTCTATTTTTCCTCTCTACCACCCCGTTTTGTTGAGGTGTTCTTACTGCTGCCATTTGGTGACGAATTTCATGCTTCTCAAGGTAATCTTCAAAAGCTTTATTTGTAAATTCAATGCCTTCATCTGACCTCAATACTTTGATCTTCCTTCCACTCTCATTTTCAGCTAATCTTCTGTATCTCTTGAAGCAATTCAAAACTTCTGACTTGGGTTTAAGGTGCATGATGCAGGTCCTTCTTGAATAATCATCAACAAACAAGATGAAGTACCTCTCACCATTCAACCCTTTTGTCTTCATCAGTCTACACAAATCAGTATGCAAATGTCAAGCACTGCTTCAGAACTAAACTCTTTGGTCTTATACTGCTTTCTGGCATGTTTTCCTTTAGAGCATGCTGAGCAAACATACTCTCTCTCTGAGGTCGGGAATGTCTTTGATTGCATGAGTAGTGGTCAGCTTCCTCATGTTTTTCTATGATAAGTGTCCCAGCCTCCTATGCCAGAGTTGATTTTCTTCTTCTTCAGTGAGTAAACAGCTGTTTGTCTTGTTCTCATCAATCACATATAAATTTCCAGTTGTTCTCTTCCCAGCTACAACAGTATTGCCTTCTTTACTCTTTACTTGGCAACCTATTTTTGTGAATATCACTTTGTGGTTGTCGTTGCATAGTTGGCTGACAAATGCCAGATTATATATGAGTTCTTTAACGTACAAAACATCTTTCAGCTTTCCTTTTCTAATATTCACTAACCCCTGACCACTGATGTTGAGTGAATCATCATTGCCAAACTTGACTCTACCTTCTCTTGATTTGTTTAGCTTTGATAATTTACTCTTGTCTCCCGTCATATGCGAAGTGCATCCACTACCAAGGATCCACTGCTTATCCTTGCAATCAGCCTTTAGTGCAATTTCAGCTATATTAGCCACCTCCCTTTTTGCTCTATATTCTTTCTTTTGAATTGGCTAAAAGATAGCTTTCTCCTTTTTCTCAGCTTTGATTGCACCGCTTGTTTTCACTATGCCATTGAGTGCCTTCTCTTACTCAGGGAGAAGTGTCATGCATCTCTTGGCATTATGGCCATCCTGCCTGCACCTTTCACACTGTTCCAAGTCTGCCAATATAGCAAACTGGTTCTTTGAAGCTACTGGTTTGGGCTTCCACCAACAATCCTCGTCAATATGTCCTTGCCTTTTACAGTATGTACAAGAACTCACGACAGGTGTTCTCCTCTGAGTTTTGTATTGTCTCCCCCTGTATGCAGCGTCGTATCTACTCCAATTAGAGACATATACTGGCCTTCTTTATTCTCAGCTATCTTCTTCTGAGTCACAACCTTCTCTTTCAACTTCTGTGGCACATTCTAATGTTCTTTAGCCAATGTAGCCTCAGATTGCTGCACTTTCTCTACATTCTTCTTTCCTTTTGCAAAAATTGTTTCTCCTATCATTTCTCCTTTGGCTATATCAGATTTTTTTTTCCCTTTTTTGCTGGTCACTGTTCATCGATCGTCCACCCCTCTGTTCTGGCCGTAACGAGTTTTTCTCTCCTTCCTTGTTTGGCCGTCGGGTTTCTCTCTCCTTTTACCGGTGGTGTGTTTTGCCGTGCTCACTTGGTTGGCCATTGGGTTTTTTTTTCTCTACTTCCCGTCAACTCTTTTGTTCAAGCCGTGTACCTCTTTTCTCTCACTTCCAACAGTTGTCTCAATTTTTCTCTCTTTCTCTCGTGTTCTACTGATGGTCTCTCTCTCATCGTCCAGCTGAATTTCTCTCACTGTCTAGCTAGATCTATCTCACCGTCCACTCTGTTTTGCTGTCGACTCGCTTTTCTGTTTTGCCGTCGACCCGTTTCTCTCTCTTACCATGTCGTTCTTTCTCTCTTACCATCCAGCCGTGTTGACCCGTTTCTTTCTCTT